>JBBPPC010000012.1:0-109753 GCA_038091775.1 Leccinum olivaceopallidum | reverse complement strand
CATGTCTGGCTCAGGTAAATCAGCACATTGAGCAATATCAGTGATAGAGCATTACTGTGTTGCATAAAATGTATAAAAATTGTAAGCCCTTCAACTTGACCAATAGCATCGTCGAAATAGTCCAACCGCAGCATGCTAACAATGTGTTTCGGAAGGAGTGCATTTTTCTCGATGGGGTCTTTCATGTCAGCTAATATGACCTTGAGTAACGGAGCCCAAATGACAACATCTCACTCACGGTGTTTTTTCAAACAAGTAGCCAAAGCGTATGCGGCGAGTAGTGCACTACCTTTGTGTCGCAATTGATCAACGAATATACCAATCAAGTTAATCTCGTGGAGATAGGTCCGGAAGACGGGAGCTGACGAACGATCAGTGCATACTCGTTGTTGTTCAAATTAGTCTTACTCTCGCATAGCCGCAGGAGCGTCATCGTCATGGTGGCACGCACTCGAGGACTCCCTTTCTGAGTGGCCTTTGTCAATTTTCTGATAGTTTTTTTGTGTTCTTCATCCAGTCGCTCGGCATCTGATACAATATATATGACAACTATAGTGAGAGATAAGTCCAAAGGAATTTCACTCACTGAGTCCAAAAGCTAGCCCAGGATCTGTGCCGCCACTTTCTTGGCTGAAAAAACTGTGTATGTTGAAATTCGTGCGAAACAAGGCGCTAGCGATATTCGCTCGAACTCGAGCGTCGCGAAGAGATGGGTGTTCTAAAACGAAGATTCAAAAAACACAAGTTCAAAAACACACAGCCTACGTACGTTGCTCTTTGGGATCGTGAACGGCAAACCATATTTGGACGGCAAGAGGGCCGATTATCCTGTCACGCTTCTTCGTCAGTTCGTGGATCCTAGGCTTCACCACGGAGCATAAAGGCCTGGCTGTTCGTAATGGTATAAGCGATCTAAGCTTGCGGCTCGTCAGCAAAGCGTGGGGATACCTACCTTCTTGGATTCGTGCCAGGGTCAGCATCATGCGCAGCGCAGCAACCAAAAAGTTTGGGTCTAGAAGGATTGGTCTAGGAATGTAGTCACCAAAGGTATTACCCTTACCGTTCACTTCCAATACCTGGTGGAGCCTTGGCACATTTGAATTCGGGAAATGTTCCCCGAGCTTCTGGACAATAAACGTGCGGGTAGTCACTGACGGAGCATGAGTAAACCCCAAGATGCATGATGATCAGAAACGCACCACACTGCAAGAGGCTATCCAAGCCATTCATCACCTGCACGAAATTGTTCTCCCGTTGTCCAGAAGACAGTACCTTTCCTTTGCCCGTAATCGTGATAATCAAATCGACGAATTTGACGAAAGTTTCCAAGACATCCGTGGTAAGAATGTGCCGACGCAAATCCTCGTGTCTTGTCAGGGCACTCAAAAGAGCAACCATTCCCGAATGATATTGATCCCTGCGTTGTGCCAAAATGCTGCTGAGGCAATTTTTCGCAACATGAAATGCACTCGTTGAAGGCACCTTGCGAGGCCGCACAGGATTCTGCGAGTGTACCCAAGGTTCGCAGGCTGTGACCGAAAGTTATACATGACGTGCACATCGCAGGTAGAGATGGACGCTCACAAGCTTCATAATAAGCCACGATGGCAACAAGCCTAACGAATGGTACAGAGCCATCGTCGTCAATGATTTTCTCAAACTTTTCTTGCCAGTCTGGTACGCTGCTAACGCATTGCTTCCCCTTGGCTAAAGGTGGCGAAGTAGTCAGCGTTATGTCCATCGAAAGAGCGAAAACCCACTAAATCGCAGCATGAACAACAACATATCGAGGCATTCTGGTGCAGCCAGTCGTCGACTCAACGAGCTTACCAGCTCTTTCGCTTCCATGTCGCCGAATAGATCTGTCTCCCAGAAAAGTTCGTCCAGCTCAGCGTCTTCGAGAGTTCCATACACCGTAGATATATCGAAACCTCTTCCTCGTGTTGCTAGTGGCGCGTACGCGTACGCGTACAAGATGGAAGCATGGACCTTTTGATGGGGCATAATCAGACGTGGTTCCGACCAATGTACGCTGCAGATTGCGAAGTCAAACAATATGGAGTAGCGTGACGGGTGCAAGCCTCACCGCGAAGCATCTTTATCCGGACCTTGCTGCTTTTTGGCGATGTATTCAGGGATATACCACAAAGTACTCATTGAATTCCTGGTACCAGGATCAATATCATCCGGCCCCCAGGTAACATCCGTCGGGCGCAATACGAGACCATGCTCAACTGCTTCTCTACACATCCATAATAGTGAGATATTCCCGGTGTTATGAGTTTTGCCTGGCATATGCTGTCCACCTCTTGAGGAAATGCGTCAGTGCGATGAGGGTAGTTCCACAAGGGATACCCACACGTCCGAATGACTACCAGCGAACCAGACTTCCTTGATGGCGCCGGACTGGCTGCTGCCAGATGTATCAACACGTTGGACGTCAAGGGCTTTCTCAGCGGGGTTGAAACTCGTTTCGCGAAAATACTCTGGCATGAATTTAACCCTACGCTCGTCCAGAGCAAGCGCGTGTCGGATGTAGCACGCAGGCGAAGAGTTCGGAAGCGAGATGTCCCCTCTTGAACGTCCTACGGAGGAGACCGTATCCCTAAACAAGACCAATTTCGGGCAAAGTTCGACTGAGTAAGGAAGGTAGCAAAATTACCATACTCCGATGAAATGGACTGTCAGGTCGTCCCAGCAAGATTCTTTCTTGAATTTCCTACTGAACTGCCTCGCCTCGGGTTTCCCTGGTTGAATTGCTTTGTAGTAATCGTAAGCCCTACAATTCCTTTATGTCAAGTATGTTCGAATCGCCAGATAGCTACTCACATAGTGATATTTCTCTCTGTTCGTGTCCTTATTAACCCAACCTGACACACCTGTTCAGATCCACAGGATGACAAGGGCAATCGGTTGGTCCTATACCTCATGTATCATCCCTGCAAGAACCTGAACTTGATATGCGCCTCGAGAGAACCCTAAAACAGGATGATCAACTACACAACATGCGAAGTGGCTCCGGCCCACCAAAGAGAAATATGTCATCCCCCCTTTTATACTTGTCTGCTAGCCAGCCATACGCCTCTTTGATGGTCTTGTCTACACTCCTGACGTGGAACATCCCGTTGCAATGCAAAGTACGTGAATCTGCAAACCATGCAACGCCAAGCCGAATCTGTCAGAGACTGATTCCTTCATACGATCGACGAGGGTGTAAGCGTACCAATTCCGCTGGAATAAAACGCCAGTTGCTTTTTCTTGGTCGTTTCCAGATCGATGGTGTCGAATAGTTTCACTACATTGGTATTCTAATCATGGTGATGAATGAGACCAGGATGTCGTTCTACAGACGGAACAATTACATTCCGACCGACATGACCGTCAATACAGACGACAAGATTCCTGCGGGTCGTGATAACTGGCTCGCTCGTTGACATCCTGGCATTCTCGATAGGTGGTGTGGCTGAGGTACCAGTAGTCTCTGTAGCCATGAGAGGTGTTGAGTTGTGGTGTGGAGCTCAAGAAGTTAGCTACGGCGTTGTGGACGTGTGGAATGTCCACGAGGCTAAGGCGCAGACGTTCGGAAGGAAGCGCTCAGTTCTCAGGTCTGAGAGAACAAAAGGCGACGAAATTACTAACTGACGGTCACCTGACTATTTTTGTAACGTAACACAGACTCGTAATGGTTGGCCCGGGAAAGTTGCGAGCGCCAGTGATAAGCCCAATTCAGGGTCCTTCAAGGAGCTGTATACTTCGTAAACCTAAGCGCTAAAAGACTGCTCTTTTAGCGCTTACACTGACTTTCCACCGTCTCCTCCATCTAGACAGCAGCGAGATACTTACGTATCAGAAGTCACATATTCAAGCTTGCCAAGGCGCACTCCGAGAACTTGTGTTGTTATTTATGTAATCCGAATTCTCCCAGCTTACTCCACAGGAACATTGAACGAAATGAAGGGAATTCTCCTTGTTGATTGCTTCTGACAACTCTTCGAACGTTCAGAGCTCCATCATTATGCATTGCTCTTAAATTTGTGTCCTTATTCCAGAAATGTGCTCGGAGTCGTTGAATGATCTCACTGGGGACATGACCAGGAATTAGGGAGGCGGGTAGTTGTGCAGCCATAAAACGTTTGTTGAGAACATCGGTGTGTGCTCGTCATCGTTTGGAATGCGTGTGAAAATGCTTCTGAGCTAGAGGGCATGCACGTGTGCCACCACTGAACTTTCAATGTACAACGTGGCCAGGTTTTGTGGTTCGGAAGCGGCGCAGTGGGAGCAGTACTTATGAAAGGGCTTCTAGTAGAGAGGCTGTGTGCAACATATGGTAGCAACGAGGACTCATTGGTCTCGAACAAATCTATTCTGGGCTAACTTTGCGCCATATGCAAGGCCAGCTTCCGAGGACCTGAAAGACAGAGCAGAGCGACAGTACTAATATATATACGAAACCCTGCCGTCAATTTGCCAGGATACATAATCACATCTCGAACCCTCACATTTAGATGATTATCTCTTCTCCATCTGTACCACAACTGGCTCTTCGACATCGATATCCTAGGGATGCCGCCCATCATCATTATCCCAGTTACCTTTACGGAAATCCAGATCGACCTCGACTTTGTGCTCGACCTCGTAGTAGCGCAGACTGTTCAGGGCGCGCTTGCTCTGATAGCGCGACAGTAACCGTCGGATCGACCTACGCCGTCCGAGTCCACTGATCAGCATAACTACACTCACACAAAATGATATCACCGTACGCACCCGTATGCTTGAACAGACAGATATATCGGTGCGGCCACAGCTAGCATCGCTATCGCCGGGATGCCCAGCAACGCAGGGAGAACAGTCACCATCGCTCTGTCACGCAGCAACGACCCCAGGCGGTCCCAGTGTTGAATGTGAGGAGGCAGGGTATCTCCGATTGTCATGAGAACTTCTTCCGAAAGCAGCTCGTCGTCCACGGCTTTGATTACCCTGTCAATCATGTCGATAACATCGGCTAAAAGAAATAAAGTACGCAGTGCTCAGTGCCAGAGTGCAGCATCAATACTGCCAACAAAAGTGGCTCACTCCGATCGGGTGTCTTGACGCGCCAAGGAGACGTATCTTGCTCCTGGATGAGTGTTGCAGACAGATACAAATGCTTCAAGCTGCCGTATTGTATCGTCTCGCGCGTAACATCCCGTAATATCTCTGAAACCAGTTGCAGTCATCGCCTCAGTGATATCGCGGGCTTAACACTCACTATTCTGTACTAGATTGCGCAGCGCGCACGCAGGCCCCATCATCCACGAAGGCGGCCGGGATGGTACATTCAATGAAATAACTGAATGAGTGTCTGTGGACTCGTTGATCGTCTCAGATGATTGCATACGATCTTTGTCGAGGGGACTTGGCCGCTCTTGAGTTGACGCAGGGGGGTGGATCGGCAGGTAACCCTCGGGGAGAAGCATCTCGATAATCTGAGGTATGTGAGGTTTGATGGCCGCTACGCCATACTCTAAAATTGCACGACATCAGATACGATTTTCCGAACAGCAATAGCGCACACCTGTCATTGCCAACGCAGAGAGAATCGTCACACCCTCTTTCTGAACCTTCCATTCTGTGTTCTGCAGACGCTTCAAACTTTTCCTGACGAGTTCGTGAGTCCAAGCACCGCCCTCGCCTAATGAACCTCAGTCATGAGCACCAAATCATGTCAGATGCGTACCAAAGGTGAGGAAGATATCCAGGTAGATGAGGCTCGTCCTTATTTCCCCCAGCTTCTCCTTTCTCAACTTGGTCTCCAGCACCTTGGCGATGTCATAACCCTTGACCTTTCTTCGCAGGTCGTCTGGCACAAATGGTTCAGTGTCATGTCGGAATGGAAATCGTGGATAGCTCTGTACCGTGTTGCATGAAGTTTGCGAATATCTGGAACCCTTCTACTTGGCCAACAGTATCGTCAAAATAGTCCTCTTGTAGCATACCAATAATGTATTTCGGAAGAAGATCGCTGTCTTTCATAGACTCCTTTATGTCGTCTAGCGAGATTCTGAGTTCCGCGACTCACGCTGAAATGGATGTCACTCACTGTATTTCAAACAGACAGCCAAGGCATATGCAGCGAGCAATGCAGTGTCCCTCTGTTGCAGCTGATCGATGAAGACGTCTAATAGGCCGATTTCACGAAAATGGTCCCGGACGATAACGGCTGGGGGAAATTAGCGTGAGCCTGTGCTTGGACGAGTGACACTACACGTCGAAAGTAAACCCACCTTCGCATAGCTTTAGGAGGGTCATCGTTGCAGCGGTACGCCCATGAGCATTCCCCTTCTGAACGGTCTTTTTGAGTTGTCCGATAAGTTCTCTCTTTTGATCGGTGAGCTCTGCGGCACCTGATACAAAAGGATATTACACTCATTGTTAGAAATGGCCTGAGGAATCTAACTCACCGAGCGCAAAAATGTAACGCAATGACCGTTCTTCGCGGTAACCCCGTCCTCCAGCTGACTCGTCACCATCAAACTTCATGCGGACTAGAGCGCTGGCTATATTTTCTCGAACTTTTGCTTCGCGAACGTCCAATTGTCCTGAGACCATTGATTAGCGAGAAAATGAAACAGACGGCGCATTCGCCTGCCTGGTTCGGGATGATTGGGCTTATGCAAGGTAAGCAATATTTCGGTGGCGAGAGGGCCAATGATTTGCCCATGTTGTCTAGCCAATTCTCTCATCCTAGGCTTTCCTACAGAACACAGGTCCCGGGCTGTTAAGGCGGAGTTTCTCATTAACTATGACCCACGAAATAGCTTAATACTCGCCTTCTGGATATCGTGACAGTGTCATCATCACGCGCAGCGCAGCGGTTAGATGGGACAGGTCTGAGAAGGGTCATACATATATAGGCAGTCCCTACCATAACTGCAGCGCTTACCCCCCGCCTCCAATATCCTGCAGAGTCTTGGTACACTGGCATTGGGGTGGTTTGCCCCAAGCCTTTCGATCATAGTCTTCCGAGTGTCCTCTACCTAATCATGAGTGAACTGCCAGATGAATACATATTATCGAGTTAAATCGACGCACCACATAGCAATAGAGAGTTCAGGCCATCCATGGCCTGCACAAAGTTCACTCCCGGTTGCTTGATGATCGCGTCGAGCAGGTTTACGAGCGTTTCCAAGATATCCTGAGAAAGAATACGCTGTCGCAAGATTTCGTGCTTCGCCAGGGGCCTCAGCAGAGCGACGACTCTGGGACAATCTCGATGCTTATGCGCAGCCAGGATGGTACGAAGACATTTCTTAGCATCATTAAATGCGTCCTGCGAAGGTTCCTTGTGAGGCATCGAGGGACTTTTCGGTTCCGCCTCGGGATCACAGGCTGTAACGAAAAATTGATTACTATGCAATGTCTCGGAAATAGGCGGCTTACATGCTTCGTAATAGGCGACGATGGAAACAAGCCTAACTAGCGGAGCGCAGTTGCGGTTCTCAATGATCCTCTCAAACGTTTCTTGCCAATTAGGTACATCCCTAACGCTCCGCTTCCCCTCATCTAAGGATGGTGAGCAATAGTGATGGTATGATGGAAAAGAGGCTCACTGAATCGCAGCATGAACAGCAACCTATCGAGATATATCGGCGCCACCCCTTGCTGAACTCCCAAACGGGACAATAGCTCTTGTGCGGCGGTATCGTCGAAGAGACCTGTTTCCCAAAAGTGGTTATCCAGTTCTGCCTCGTCAAAATCGGTGTGAATAACGGGAATTTCGAAACCCTCTCCTAGCGTCGCTTGCGGCTTGTACGCGTTTGCATACAGAATGGAAGCATGGAGCTTTTGACCGGGCATGATATGACGTGGTTCCAGCTGATGCATGCTACACAGTACAAGATCAGCGGGATGGATCGGCAAGGCACCAAAATCTCACCGTTGAGCGTCATCGCCTGCACCATTATAGGACACTTGATGTTTGATAGCCAGATACTCAAATATCCGCCAGGCAGCGCTCATTGAATTACTGACACCAAAGTCAAGATCATCTGGCATCCAGACTACGTCTGTTGGGTGCAAAACAAGACCACGCGCAATCGCTTCTCGACGCATCCATAGCAACGAAACATTGCCGACCTGGTGAAATTTCCCTGGATGGTCCTTACCACCTCTGCACGGAACACATCAGTATAGTGATCGCGGTCTATTATACAGAGGCCCTTACACATCTGAATGACTGCCAGCAAACCACACCTCCTTGATATCTGACCCCTTGTTTTGCTTTGTTCTGAAGAACGAGGTATTATCGTCGCTCTGAGGAGAGTACCGCCGTTCATTCGTAGGTGTCGCAGCATGTTCAACGTCAAGGGAAGTCACAACGTAATTAGACTTTCCCTCGTGCGTTTGGGGATTCGTTTCATGGAAGTATTCTGGCATGAATTTCACCCTGCGTTCGTCTAGAGCAAGCGCATGTCTAATATGACACGCAGACATCGAAAGAGAAATGTCCCCTCTTGTAAGCCCCACGGAGGAGACAGTATCCCTAGACAAGATCAGTTCAGGCAATTATCCGACAGAACGAGAGTGAAAAGAATCACCATACTCCGATGAAATGCACCCTCGTGTCCCTCCACGAGAACGTTTTCTTGAATTTCCTGGCAATCTGCTTCGCCTCGGGGTTTCCTGGTCGAATATCTTGATAGTGATTGTAGGCCCTGCCCCGGCTCCATTGTAAAGCATTTTTCAATTCACGGAACGGCTACTCACGTCGCGATTTGCTTCTCCGTTGGTGTTCTTATTAACCCAACCTAACACATGTGCTTAGGCCTGCATGAAGATGAGAGCTGCTGTTGGCTCCATACCTCATGTATCATCCCTGCGAGAACCCGAACCTGATATGCGCCACGAGAGAAACCTGCGATACAATCAGCGAGGTGAGCTGTAACGAAGAACTGGACCCACCAAAGAGATATATCTGATCTCCTTCTTGATACTTCCCTGCTAGCCAACTATATGCCTCCTTGATATTCTTGTCTATATTCCTGAAGTCATAATATTGCAAAAAAGAAATAGGGATAAATGCAACACATTACGAACCATGCGACAGCCGTGTCAAATTTATCCAAGATCGACTCCCTCACACGGCCAAGAACGCTGGATGATTTCGGACGCGTCCCAATCCCGCTGGAATAATACGCATATTGCTTCGGAGTGGTCGTTTCGAGATGGACCATGTCGAATATTTTCATCACATTGGTATTCTGAAATAGCCATCAGCTGAGTGAAAGATACCACGAATACCTGAGTGAATGCAATTACATTCTGACCAAACTGGTTCGAAGTGCCATCGATGCATACAACCAGGTTCCTCGAATTTTCCCCTTGTCCGGCATTGCATCGAGCACATTTGGAGGATAAAGCGGGAATTATCGTGAGCCTGCGTGCACGTTCAACTTGAGGCGAAGTGCCCTCGGTGGTCATGGAAGTGTCGAGACGGGGTAAATACACAAAGTGCAGGAATGCTATATGGCGGAGTGAGTTCAAATAGGATCGGAGACGTCCACGAGGAATCAGTGCAACGATGATTTGTACTTACATACTTACCTCATCAGTATCCGGGACGGCAGGCCGCGGGGATTAGGAGGGAGCGAACAAAACCGATTTGGTAGGTGTGTTTTATTAGTACATCATAGCACTTCACCTTATCGTCTTCGGGACGCTTTCATTGATGCGCGTGTACTTTCATCACTTCAAAACAAATTCAGTCCTAGCCGCTCAACAGGGACATACAGGCCCATCAAGGGAGGGTGCGTGTGGTTTGCTTCGGAACATGTCAGTGCGCAAGGTCACAATATTGACGTAACTTACATCGAGAATTTAACCAGAAATGGACATAATCAGTTTCACTTTGCGATAGCGTATCTTTCCGGGCCGACTATGGACCAGTTTTTCAGCCAGAGATCCATTGACCACACCAAGGGACAAGAGATCAGGCCTTCACGAGTCTCAAGAACAACTGGTTCTCAACTTCCCAGCAACGTCATACCAGGGTCAATAAATTTAAATCGTTCGTGCTCTTAACGATTATGACGAGCGCTCGGCGTATCTCTGGCCCATCCCAACTTCTTCCGCAGGAATTCAGGGGCAACTTTCACCGAACTTCAGCAAACACGCTGCAGCCTGACGTTACCGTCACTTCCGCACTCACGCACTGCGGCCTCACCTCCAATCGAATGCGACCAAAAAAAGGAAATTGACGGACCTATCGTCAGAAGACTCAGAACTAGAGTTCAAGTATTCTTCTTCCCCGTTTCAGCTCCAGGTGGCACGAAAACGAACCCCCCATTCCTCGCGTGCACCGCTAACATTAACGAATTCAAAATATCTCGTCCTCAGATCTTCACGATATTCATACCCCTATTCAGCAACTGTCGTAGCCGACAGCCGTGAGGACGACAACTCTCATTACTCTTGATGGTGGGTGTCACCGGCTGTTGTACGATGCTTATTTCACCCATTCGACGATCACTGTTGGCGACATTCCTCAGCGCAACAAAGTGGGTTATTGTCACTAGCCGCAACAAGTTCTTCCTGGGAACTTGAATGGACGTGTGATAGACCGAACGACTCGCAATCACTGCGTGTCTAAGGCACGTGGTTTGGAGCAGACGCCGCAGGCGGTATTTCAGCTAGTCACGCTTCAGCTTCAGCTTCGTTACTCAACGAGGCAATGCTCCACTGTCCAACGTCATTAATTTATTCCGCAGCCACTCGAAACGATCCAGAACATGGAAGCGTGAGGGTTATCGAGTCCTCAAGGCTTCGAACAGTTCTCTGCATAATCAGACCGCATGCCACCCGTCATTGCGTCAATCCATGCCACCTCTTCCCCACCATCTTACATAGGTACGGTCTTGACATATTGGCTATCGCCGTGCTGTCCACTCGAGTGACACTCACCGCCCCGGCTGTTTGACTTGCATGGACCAATCTCGCGTTCGTCGACGGCGTGGTCAGCATCATCGCAGTCAAGAGTATTTGTGAAGTCGGTTACAACTCGTCGCCATCCTGCCTGTGTTTGGGGTTCTGATACGGCTGCGCCAGCTGGATCCTATCGTGTCTAGATGGTTCAGCGTTCCGGCCGGGATATGTGACCTTCCCGAGACCAAAAACCATCGATCATCTTCTGACAGTTCCCCGAAACGACTGTAAGATATAAAGTCTCGCGGTCCTAAATCAAAACACCATTGCATGCCAACTTGAAACCCATCATCTTCTCGATCGTAGCAGGGGTATACTCGGCTCCGGAAATCCGTCTGGGGAACGGCCATGTCAAATTGTGACTTCTACTTCAGGGGCATCTGACCTGTCCTCCACGGAGCACGGAGTTGCGATTATAAAATGATGAGCCGTATGGGGAACACCGTACCTATGACGCTGGTTCACTAAGCTCGGTGACTCAAAAGGTATTACATACTATGTATAGAAAAATTTATGTTAAATCAAACCGGCCGCGGGGATGTGCGGCAAAGCACGGCCGTGTACGCTCGGGGTAATGATTACGTAATAAGTTGACTTAAATTTCTCGAACTAAGTACACATGTTAACGTTGTTGTATGACACTGGTTAGTAAGTTAGGAATTATTCCCTCCCATCAATTGCGGCGGTGGTGTCCCTTGTCACAAATAGCCAAAACGTAAAGTAAAATCGGCGAATAAACTATCATCGACCATCCCCAAACGTACCCTGACACCCCGCCCCCTGCCTTGCAGCGCCATTTCTATCAAGTCTTTCATTCTGCATCCCTACTGCTACCCTGGATAGGGATGGCCATGGGCTGGACTGCAGAAGGGCCAGGGCTTCCGCCGCCGTCATGTTCACTCGGACGACCCTCGCCCTCATCGGTAGCGCCGTGGCCGATGGTCTGACCTGCGGACACGCTTGGTAGTGCATCGTCAACCTCGCGCAGGTCATCCAAGAATTGAGTGTTCTGATAGCGTGTCCACAGTCGTTTGAACAGCCTAAGGTGCACGTCAGCGTCACCCTACTCATGATCAAGTAGCTTGCGTATATACTCACCCATACACCTGAACAGACAACACAATCGGCGGGACCGTGACCACGCCGAGAATCGCTAACACCGAGACACCGACTATGCCCGGGAGGATTGACACCGCGCCCAGCGCCCGGTTGCGGATCACCGTCACGAGACGGTCCCAATGCCGGATGTGAGGCAGCACGGTGTCCCCGATGGACATCAGACCGTCTTCCGATAGCTCCCCGTCGATGGCCTTGATCATCCTGTCGAGCATCCTTGTCACGTCGGCTGCAGAGAGACAAGGAAATGGGGATTTTCAGTATCCTGATCCCCATTACACAGCAGCAACCAACTCGCTCACTTCGGTTGGGAGTCCCGATACGCCACGCAGACGTGTCCTTCTCGCCGACGAGCGTTCCAGATAAAAACAAGTGCTTCAGACTGCCGTACTCTAGCGTGTTGTGTGTAGCTTCCCGTAATGTTTCTGAAACCAGTTACAATCATCGCAACACTCAGATGATGGGAGAAAAATTCACTATTCTGCGCCAAAATATGCAACGCACACGCCGGTCCCATCATCCACGAAGGTGGCTTATTGAGCGTATCCGGTGGGGGTGTGGGATCAGAGTCGGTTACCCCTTGTGTCGCTTGACGTTCGCCGGGGGAAGTTGGCTCCACCAAGGTTGACCCCCGCAGGATAGGGAGGTAACCTTCTGGAAGAAGCATCCCGACGATCACGGGTATGCAAGGTTTGATGGCTTTTATGCCTTGCTCTGAAGTCACAAAACGTCAAGGAAGAATGCGCAGGATAGGGATGAGAGATATCACATACCCGTCTGAGCCAATGCAGAGAGGATCGTCACCCCTACTTTCTGGATCTTCCACTGCGAGTTCCGTAAATGTTCCAGACTCTTCTTGACAAGCTCGAGAGCGCCGGAACCGTCATTATCTACAATGCGTCAACGACGATAGACTGGCCGTTGTCATCCCTACACGTACCAAAGGACCGGAAGATGTCCAAACAGATGAGGCTGGTCCGGATATCCTTCGGTTTGCCCTTTCCTAACTTTCTTTCCAGAACATCGGGGATTTTGTACTCCTTGATCTTTTCCCTGAGGCAGTCTGGCGAAAACGCATCAGTACGCCGATCTAGGGGCCGGTGACGGTCGGTAGCTTATTTACCGTCTCGCATGATATTCCCCAAAATCTGAAATCCTTCAATTTGACCTATCGCGTCGTCAAAATAGTCGAGTTGCAACATGCCGATGACGTATTTCGGAAGGTCCTTGTTGTCCCTGATGGGGGCTTTCATGTCGTCTAGAGTGATCATGAGCTGCGCTGGAAGTCCTCTACACGAGATTCACTCACCGTGTTTCAGACAGGTAGCCAATGCGTATGCAGCAAGAAGTGCGGCGCCCTTGTTTTGCAGTTGTTTGACAAATACATCCACCAGGTTGATCTCGGCGAGATATCGACAGATGATACTGACTGATGGACAATGAGATCTCGTGGTCTGCCTTTGAGGCGCGTCGAAATTAGACTCACACTCGCATAACTTCAGTAGGGTCAGCGTCGCAGCGATACGCTCGCGAGCGTTCCCGGATCGAACAGCTGTTTTCAGTTTCCTGAGGAGCTTTTTCCGTTTCTCATCAAGTTCGCTGGCGTCTGGAAGAAAGGATCTCAAGATTTGATTTCGTTAGAACGCTCTGGAGAGCAGTCACTCACCGACCCCGAAAATACGACGCAGTTGCTTTTGGCCAGGATCTATGTTGGTGCTTTGCCCATCCGCTGAACTGTTTGTGTTGAAGTTCATGCGAACTAAGGCGTTAGCGAGATTCGCTCGAACAAGTGCGTTGCGAAGATTTAGGTGTTCTACGACGTTATAAGAGAACAGAACAAGAATTTTGAGGTGCGTTACTTACCTCGTTCTTGCTCTGGCATTTGTTCTTGTACGTGTTCGTGTTCATGCGGAATGTATAGGGCAAGCCATACTTCTATGGCGAGAAGTCCGACTAGTCGGTCTTTGCTCCCCGTCAAATCCCTAATCCTAGGCTTTACTATGGAGCAAACTTCTTTGGCTCTAGCTGCGTTACCATGAAATTACTATAGCATGCTGAAGGACTGTGAAAAGACTTGCCATCAGGACTATGTGCCAAGGTCAACACCATACGCAGCGCCGCGACTTGAAAGCGCGTGTCTAAGATAGTTGTCATCATGTAGTCCCACCCATAATGACATCCTTACCTTTGACCTTCAGTATCCGGGCAAGCCTAGACTGGTTAGAATGCGGGGGATTCTGGTGTAGCTTTTCGATGATAAATTCACGGGTATCATCTATGAATTTCATGATCAGCGAGTTGCTAGATCATGATGATCACGACGCACCACACCGCAACAGGGAGTTCAAGCCGTCCATTGCCTGTCCAAAATTCCCTTCATGCTCCCCAACGATCTTATCCAGTAGATCCACGAGGTTGTCCTTGATATCCTGCGAAAGAATATTCTGCCGCAAATCCTCGTGTTTCGTCAGGGGTCTCAAGAGAGCAACCACTCTGGGGCCGTCACGATGCTTGTGCTTAACCAGAATATTGCTTAGACAATTCTTCACATCAGTGAATGCACTTTCGGAAAACTTCTTGCGAGGCTGCGAGGGATTCTGCACGTGCGCTTGGGGATCGCAGGCTGCAATAGAAGGCTATATATCGCGTGCACGTGAGATAGAGACCTGAAACTCACAAGCTTCGTAGTAGGCGACCATGGTAACGAGCCTGACGAGCGGTGCGCACTTCTGGTTTTCAATGAGTTCCTCGAACTTGTCTTCCCATTTATTCACGTCCCTGACGCATTGCTTCCCCTCATCTAAATGGGGTGGAAGCGTGATTACTAAATATGTCAACAGAGCATGGAACCTTACTGAATCGCAGCATGAACAGCAGCCTATCCAGGTATACCGGTGCAACCCCTTGCTGACTTTCCAGGGAGTCTACGAGTTCTTGTGCCGCAGTGTTGTCGAACAGACCAGTCTCCCAAATTTCGTTGCCCAGATCGGCATCGTCGAATTCGGTTTGTGTAATAGGAATGTCGAACCCCTCTCCTAGCGTCGCTTGTGGCTTATATGCATTCGCGTGCAAGATGGAAGCATGGACCTTTTGACCGGGAATGATGCGACGCGGTTGTAACTGATGAAGGCTATGAAGTTGTATAAGCAACAGTGCCAACGGATACATCGCGAGTCTCACCGCCGAGCATCTTCACCGGGACCACTGAAGGACACTTGATGCTTGATAGGAAAGTATTCGACGCATCGCCATACTCGGCTCATCGAGTCACTGATGCCGAGGTCAAGGTCATCTGGGACCCATACCACGTCCGTGGGTTGCAAGACGAGACCCCCCAGGGTGGCTTCCCGACGCATCCATAGCAACGAAGCGTTTCCAGCCTGGGCAGACCTTCCGGGTCTATTCTTACCACCTCTGCATACAATGAATTAGTAACATCACAGCGGGTTTCGGAGGCGTACTCACACATCTGAGTGACTACCTGCAAACCAGACTTCCTTGATGTCAGGGACCACGTTCTCGTTCTTGGTGGAATCATCACTTTCGAGGGCTCCAGAGGATTTGGTTCCCCTGTCGCTGGCAGTGGAATCTTTGCTCGGGGTTGACGCGGGCCGTTTGCCATCAAGAACACTTGTGCGCTTAAACTCCCGTTGTTTGCTGGAGATTGTCGTGGAATGCTTGGCATGAAGGGGGGCAACATACTTGCACTCGGCGTCATCCATCTCAGAGTTCATCTCGTGGAAGTACTCTGGCATGAACTTGACCCGAAGCTCGTCAAGTGCCAGTGCATGTCTGAAGTGACAAGCATGTGCTGCAGCAGAAGAAGTGGAGAGGAAGACATCTCCTCTGATAAGCCCAACAGAGGAAACAGTATCCCTGGCGGAGGTCAACTTTGGAATCTTGACGAATGCAAAACACACCAGACTCACCATACTCCAACAAAGTGAACTCTCAGGCCTTTCCAGGAAAACGTATTCTTGAACTCCCGGGCAATCTGCCTTGTCTTCGGCTTTCCCGAACGAATGGATTCATAGTGATCGTAAGCCCTGTAGGCGTTTGTATTCATAGGTCCGTCAAAACTCACAGTATTTACTACTCACGTTCCAATCTGTTTCTCGGTTGACGTCCTTATCAAGCCGACCTGAGACGTGTTCAGTCTTAAGGGACGATGCAAGCATGTGGCCTGTCCCACACCTCGTGTATCATTCCCGCAAGGACTCGTACTTGATATGCGCCTCGAGAGAATCCTACAACAAAATTGTTATTCACGCAGATGTGGACGAGGAATCTGAGGTACCAAAGAGGTATATCTTATCCCCTTCTTGGTACATCCCCGCCAACCAGCCGTACGCATCCTTGACAATTTCCTCCATATTCCTACATCAAGTACATCACTACATTGGATGAGAAATGATCATAGAAAGTACAAACCATGCAATTGCCATGTCGAATTTGTCAGAGACTGCTCTCTCCATGCGATCGAAAATATGTAACGATTTTGGGCGCGTGCCAATTCCACTGGAATAATATGCGAATTGTTCCGGCTGGGACGTTTCCAGGTCGATCTTCGCGAACAATTTCACCACGTTGGTATTCTGAGCGTGAGCGTGAGCCAAGGAAGTTGTACAGAGATACAACAAAGTTACATTCTGACCGAATTGGTTCGAAGTCCCATCGATGCATACAATCAGGTTCCTCGATCCCTTCGAGTTGTCCCTCTGTTTTGGGCTACATTGAGGACATCTAAAAGAGGTCTGGTCTGACAAGTGGGACGTCGGACTGCGTGCATGTTGAGTATGGGGCGAAAGGGTGGGGCTCTCGGTGGCCATGAGGGATGTTGAGATGAGGTGCGAAGTACAGAACGCAGAAACGTGGAATGGACGGAGGATCTCAACTTATATACCACAGGTAGCGCACCCGAAGAGCACTTAAACGCGAGAAACCAGGCAACAGCAACGAGCGATACGCCTTGCGGTTGTCATTCAACATGGCGACGTCAGTCGTGTTTTGCGGAGAGGAATGTGGCGGCCAGGGTCTGAGATATGCAATTCATGATTTCGTTATCCACGATGTCCGCAGCACACTGTTAGGTCGTCACACCCACACGGGTGACGGCGGTAGCGTTCGCAATAAGCGCTATAAATTGGACTGACATACCAATGGGTGCATCCGTACCCCGTTATTCCACTAATTGTTGACTGTGTACCCGGAATTGTAGAGATAGTTCAAGTTCCATGGCAGCGGAAAAACCGTTGTTGGTCGAGACCATGACTTTCGCGAATCGCGATCCGAGAATTCGCGATGGAACGATTTTGCCACCGCATGGCTACCTTGTGGAACAAGCTGAGTGGAGAGTCACATCAGCAAATGAGCTTGAACTGATCAGCCAATTGAACTCCAGAGTGTCCTGTTCAAGCGCTGGCAGCACTGCGAGTATTTCGGTTGATGAACCGGACCAACCTGAGTCGGTGCATTTTTAAGTAATTGGAATGGAAGAAACCAAAGCATCCGTTCCGGCAAAGGCCGGTTAACTTGATAAGTGGATGATCGTGGCTGCTAGTCACTGCAAGTTGGTCAAAAAAAATTCTGGAACGTGTCAGCGGCACATTGGACGCGTGTGCACTAGTACTAGTATGTACTCAGGCAAGACTCGCGACTAACAGCCACCTGGTTCAAGTCAATCGTTCTCCGCTTGCTCGACTTCTGTTCAACGCTCCAGCACGAGCGTTCCTGCTAAGATGTATGATGACGATGAGTACCTCTCCGATATTCCGTCCATTGTCGGAAGCTCTAACTTCAAGTCTGTTGAGATTCTTGAGGACTTGTTGATACTCTAAGCGCTACTGAATTGACAATGCCTCGCTCACACACTCCCAGGGATGCATCATGGGGTTCGCTTACCGAAACGATTTCATACGCCGATTTATGAAAATGAAACGAGGCAACCGACTGCCCCTTGAAAAGTCGAGCGGAAGAACTACAGCGGAAGAACTACAGCGAAACACTGCAACGTGGGGGCTTATACACTGTTTGCCAGTGATCGATCACATCGTTGATTATGGAAAGGAGGGAGATTGGACTTACCTCAGGGTCCTGGACAATCTGGGTGTTGATCTTGGCACTATTGCCAGGGGGTACGAATCCATGAAGTACTCTTTGCTGCTCGATGACATTAACTTTGTGGCGTTGTAGTTCTTTCGATTGTCTGACATCCACGCTACACTGTGGGTTCATCCACTGCAACGTTACTAAGCCCGGGAACCTCGCATTTGGCCGAACAGTTTAAAGGTTTTAGTCGTAGACCACGAAACTCTGCAGTGCCCCCCAGTTCGCGATGGCCACACTTTCTGCAGTATCCCAATGTGGGCCAGCCAATACGTCTTCATCTTGAAGGTGTGATGCCATTTGTTCCTTCTACTGAGAAAAAATCACTGAGCGCTGTTCAATCTACCTTTAAGCATTCTCTTATCGAAATGATTTAATTTCACTCGCTTATTCCATGGTTTATCTTTCCGCAGAGCTCGGTCAGAATGGCATACCATTTGGAAAACATGGCCACAATCAAAGCGGAGACAACGGTGGGTCAGCTTCGTGTGGCCTTCCCTTCCTCGCTTAAGCGGTTTGTCGAGCATTGTTTTTCCCTTGAGCATCACACCTCTCCCAATTATTCAGTCCTGGAAGCTTGCTCCAAGGACTCCATCAGGCCGGAACCGCCGGTGAGGAGGCCACCGATACGTCCGCGACCGTCAGCAATAATAAAGCCAGGAACACCGGGAGCGGAGAAGACCCTGGACTTGCTGTCATAGGGGAAGATAGCCCACTCCATCGACGTCTGGTGAGTGCCGTTGCTGAAGTACTGGCGGACGAACTTGAAGGAGAAGATACCGGTAGCGCGGCCTATGGTGACGCCGGTCGTATTGCCGTTCTTTATCACTAAGAGGCACGGTTGACCGTCGTGGTCGAGCATATCCGGGTTGCGCCTGTGGTCTGCCTCGATGAGATCCCGAAGCTTAAGGAGGCGGTCATCCGGATACTTAAAGGTCGTGGGGGCGTCAGTGCGTGGGTACATCTTCGTTGTGAACTTGTCGACCGGAATCTCCGTACCTGGATATAACAGTTAGGCTAGACAGCCTTAGTGAGATAGATCAAAACGCACCGAGGTCAATCACGTTGCCCATAAACGCCTCCTCGATCTTGGAGCTGTCAAGCTCGACAACGGCGTAGTCTTCGGTGAAACCTTCCGAGTCCGTGCCGACTATTCTGCCACCAGGATTTCCCAGGACAAGATGATTTCTCTGTTGCCAAGAATCAACAAATCTGGCGAGCTGATCCATGAATAACATTTCGACGATTCAGAGAAATGAAACTCAAGTACTTACAACGGACCATGGTTTGGAGTCCTGCTTGACATCCCGACTTATCCACGTTCAAGTAGACGAAGATCCCAAATCCCAGGTAGCTAGAGATGTTCGACTTTCAAGCTTCCGTATTGCGATAGCATTATGCATCCGCTTGTATGGTTTTTCTGCCTCTTTAAACCGGTAATAGTACCGAGTGACCATAGAATCCTATGAGGGCTGTGCGCCAGGCACGCCGCACAATGAAGCTGAAGTCCAAATATTGATAGTGATGTGGTTTCGGATGATGTGGTTTTGCTGCATAGTCATGGACTGGCTTTCATATCTGTTGTTCTATTGATGATGATGCAAGATTCATGGCGATAAGTTCGCGATTTCGAGGTTCTAGGGGTGTTGGTATTTCAGGCACGATGCGCGGCCTTTTTTTTTATCGCCACGCGTACCAAAAGACATGAAGATCTTCGAGCAGATCAATCACATTGGATCAACGTGCCCCTACAATCACCCTGGGTGATGTTGTGATCGTTGATCTTTTCTGGTAGATCAGCTGTTGGGACGAGATAAGCATACGAGGGATCATGGAACATCACTGACACCATGCGTCATAGTACATGTGTAACACTGCCATATGGGCCCTTTGATTTGGAGTCCTTTCGTAGTTTGAGGAATAGTGCTCTCTCAGCATACCTACAATGTAACTTTGAAGGTTTTTAGTCACGTTCAATCGACGTCCAAGGATTTGATTGTTTCGGACTCATGGCACAACGGTTTGAATGATAAATGGGCACTCTTTATTATTGGATTTCTAGACCAGACGTGGCAGATTTTTCTGAGAGGGGAAATAGACATACGATCTCAAACACTTCCTCCACGCGCCTGTCCATGTGCATGGTCAGAGATTGAGGAAGGAATCAAATGAGTCACGCCTTACATCGAGCCAGGATCCCCGTTACAGTTGAACGCGTACCGCTAGAATGGAACATATGCACCCGCAACGTACTGGAGATCTGACGCCACGGTCGCCACTGATGGTCAAGGTCATGGTCTATAACCATCCATGAGAGCACGGTGGTCACGGTCCAAGTCATCGCCGGAGGGAATCTGTCTGAACGAGCTGTCATACTACGGAACCGTTGGAGTCGCCCAGCAAATAATATGTCCGACAGTTTCAAAACTTGATCGTGGCAGCGTTGAAGCACATGGTGGTGCTTCCCTTTTTATGGATGTTGTCGTGATGCGTATGTAACAAGAACATGCTCGCGGCGATCGGGGAATCTGATTCGCGATGTCGCTGTCACCTCGTCTGTACACACATCAGTGTCAGCATTAAGGCGATCAAAGAAAGGTGGCGGTTTGAAGCATCAGTGGCTGTCTGCATTAATAGGTACTAACTGACTCGGAGCTTTAGCTTTGCTAAGTTACGTACGTGGGTTGTACTCTGGTCGAGTGACTCTTGATTTTAGAACGCGTTCCGATCATTCATCGACCCAGCGTGTGCAGGTCGCCAGCTCGGAAGTCGACGCGGTCCATCATGCATAATTGAATGCCACCGGCCCCACATGTGACGCGTGACGCGTGACACAGTGACACTCTTTTTCCATCAGCACGTTACAGTATGATAATATTGGCTGTCGCAGATTTTGGATCAATCACAACAGCATATTTTTTTAGATAGAGCGCGACTACAGTTAGCAAGAAATTGAAACTACGGCACCTACCAGCCTACGATAGTTGAATGAAAAAAATGAAGTTGACATTTAAAAAAATAAAATACAACGTCCGCGAAAGGAACTCCGCCTAAATAATCCGGACCGGAGTCCGAAGGCAAGAAGTTGGCATCATACCGTCAGAGTCGAACGTCCAGGCCAGTTGGTGTTTCACCGGATCAAGGGTACTTGGTTCCGGGTGTGTTTTTCTTCTTCCAGTTGTCACTGCCACATTGCCTGAATCTCTGGAGCAGAAGAACTTCTATTCGGACATAACCTAGACTTGTCACTCCAAAGCGTTGCCATGCCGCGAACCGACAGAGCGCTATGCTATCGTACTCCGACGGTGAGCTCCATCGGAACCAGTACCGTGACTAGTCTGGACATAAATATGTTATTTAACCATGCACTACACCGTCTACTCAGAACCTCGTATACCCCACGAGTCTCGATCGCCTTGGTGCTTTGATAAGCTTCAAGAATGTTCCTTACCATCCCCGTCTCTAATCTAGTCGACTCTAAAATGGATATTCGGATTGATCCACAGAGCGGGGATTTCACCTACAACATCAAAGACACTCATGCCCGCCTACAGCATGGTCACAGTGTTGAAATCCTAATATTGACCTTACAGACTTCGTCTGAAGACTCGAGTATGTGTCTTAGGATCTGGATGAAACCTCTAGTAGATTATACCCTCCCGTCCACAGATTCGCAAGGTTCGTTGACTTCGCATGGTCGAAAAAACAAACTGACGACGTAGCTTTCCCGCAGCTCTTGGATCTGCTTTTTCACCACTCGTGTTTCCTGTTCATTCTAATTACCATACGCATTCGGCCGAGATCCCTGCCCAGTCAATACCAGACCTCCACGATCAAGGTGAAATGTCAAATAGTAACTGTGTGCTTTCGGGATGCTCATACCTCTGCATGATTGCAGGTCCTTGTATCCACCCAAGTGAACAAAATAATGTTGTGGATGTTTTGAACGCTCCCTACAGGCGCCTCCTAGACTCTGAAAAATGCGAACCACCTGGGCAGACGATTCAGATACATCCGGCATCCTTGTTGGAAGAGACAAACCCCGAGCCTCCCCAGTCGCCTATCTCAGAAACGTCATCCCCAATCGCTCCCTGTTCTATATTCGAAGGTATGTCATGCCGAGGCTGATATGATACTTGTATCCGGGTTGTTTAATGATATATGCTGAGCAGCAAACTCGCCAGCATATCCTACAAGTGATTCTATTTCCAATGGACACTACGAATTTAAGTGCAGCGACGACTACATGTATGGTGAGCAAGTATTGCGAAATGCTCTAGGATTATCGCCCATTTATTCTGGCTTACCTGCATGATATGCAGGGAACGACGGCACCCGTTTTTATCAATCAGAATTTACGAGCAACATGATTGGTGGTCAAGGTGATCTCGCAACGAAACGAATACGAGTCCTCCTCTCACCTATGCTCTGCAGATCACCCGGCGTCCGATGGAAGTAGTGGATCTCCTGCATCGTGTACGGAAACTGTGTTCTTTTCTGGATCAAATGCTTGCGCAGCACAAATGATTGAGACGGCTGCTGCGACAAATGGCGACAACTACAATCAAGAATCGTTTGACCAGGGCGCACTCCCTACCGCTACCCCGTCTATCCCAGATCACTATCAATTCGATCTTCATTCCCAGAATCAGTATCAGCATCCTCAGGAGAGGGTGAAGCATGAAGGTTACCCCTGCCCGTACGCGACCTGCAACAGGGTCCTGAAGAGCCTGTACACGCAGCAGATGCACATGAAGACGCACGTCGCGAAACCTCGCAAGCACTTTGCGTGCACGATGGGCTGCCACGAGTCGTTCACGCGCCATCACGACCGCTTGCGGCACGAGGTGTCGCAACATGGGAAGCAGTGTGAGTTCTTGTGTAGGTTGTGCCACCGATTCTTCTCGTCGCAGCGCATGCTGGACAGGCATACGTGCTGGGGCTCGCGGGTTGGGCCTTTGAAGTGGCAATTGAAGGGTCACGGTGCGTCCTCGTTTCCAGTTTTGTTTTTCGCGTTTCGTTGGTTTTTTGGAGGAGGCGTTCGACTGATGGTGTTGTGCTGCACTTTGTCCCTAGACTGTAACGATTCCCGCACTGAAGCATGAGCGTCAATGAGCCCCGTCTTGAAGACCATCGGATTTTGCGTCTCGATGTCATGTCTCGAATTTCCTTACCGTAGACCTGGCTCTAGGCTTGTCAGTCACGATCATATAATGACATGACGAGCAAAATTCACATCATATATGTTGATGTTGAATGTATAATCTAACTCGGATATGTACAATACTAGCTTTATCCTAGGCCCGCTTCGGTTCCCCAGGACCGGGTTGCCTCGTCATAACGCTGCGGCGAATCAAACACTATGAATGATGCGACGTCATTCAGACGAACGCCATGACGCTGGCTTCACACACAACGAATAGATGGGAAGTACACACCGTGGCCAGAACGCCACAGCGCCAATACGCCTTATTGCAGTGCATCATGATTCATGATGTGCGGAAAGCCGTGTTAGCTTTGAAGACACTTACATGGCATGTAGTATCCGACACGGAAAGTATCCTCGAACTACGAACTATCCATCTGTCTATCTCGAATCGGTGTATTGATCTGATATGATGCTATAGGGCCGATCTGAGCGATCGCCACGGGCCCTCGGTCCCGGATACCGGCCTGAGACTTGGTAAGAGTACAGCTCGAACAACCGAATGAGAGTGAATGTTGTGCGTTTCACATTTCGCCACATGCCAAACTGATGATCGGAACAAGCGCATATTTGTATTGGAAAAAAGAAAATCAGATTTTACGAGCCTGTACTATAGTACACACGTTTGGATAGTATCAACGTTCACAGAACTAACAATGTTCCTAAGACCTCTCGAACACAACCGAGTCAATCTTCTTGAAATAATCAGGATCAACGTCGTCCGCAACCGAGGACACCGTCAGTCGATCCCACTGCTCGACATCCTTTTTGAGTTCGGCGAGCTTGTTGAGGATGACGTACTGCGAGTCGGTGCCCAGAGGCAATCTCAACGGGGAGTTGGCTTCCCGGGAAATGCTGATGAGTGCACGGCTGACTATATTATTCATTGACGATGTGATCGTCAGTCGACAAGATACAAACAAACAATCGAAGAGGGAGCGAGAACGTACGCTTGATAGGGTCACTCGTGTACTGTACGTTCTTGTAAAGGTTACGCATTTTGTTGGGAGGGCTGTCTGGAGAGTCGTAGGCGGGGGGCAACGGACGATCGACCATGTTGCCCTTGGCCCACTCCGTCCTCACTCCCCCGGGTTGGATGGTGATTACTTTGATGTTCCATTCTGGGAGGAGCTCCTTGTGAAGACCCTCGCTGAATCCCTCCAGGGCTGAGTGCATTCAGATGAGAAACTCCTATTGTGAGCGACGAGAAACTGCAGAAAACGTACCGAATTTGCTTGCACTGTAGTAAGCAAGGGTGGCGTTCGCATTGAAACCACCTGCCGAGGAGATATTGAGGATACGCCCAGCAGAGATCTTATTTTCGCGGAAGTACTTCACGGCCTGGATATGTACGTGTGTGAACTGGTCATTCGGATACACGGGGTCAGACACTCACCTCGCGACTGATGCGCGCGGCGCCCCAGAAGTTGACTTCGAATTGGTATCGCGCGTCTTCGTCGCTGGTGCTTTCGACGACGCTGTTCAGGCCGTACCCAGCATTGTTGACGACGACGTCAACACGGCCAAAGTGCTTGTGGACGTTCTTAAAGAGCGACTCGGCCCTGTGTGTAGGGTTTCCGACGTCGTATTCGACAACGAGGAGTTTGTCGGTGGGGTAAGCCGCAGAAAGCGCGGAGACACCCGAGGCTTTGCGGGTGATGGCCGCGACGCGTTCGCCGGCTGCGATCACCTCCCTGACGAGAGCCTGACCTATTCCTGCAGAAGTTCCTGTGACTATTGATTGCATGTATGAGATCACTGCGAGAACATAAGAGAGTCGAGCTCACCGAGCCAAACGCGAGAATCCGACATGGTGAACGAAGTGTTTGAGGAAAGCCAAGGAGGGTTGCTGGTCGTCTATGCCTTCAAAGAGGTCATTTTATCTGCTCCTGTGTCACGGTGCCAGGACGGCCCAAAGATCATCGATCATCGATCATTAATGTGTGACGTGTTACCGCGGCCGCGGCGTGTTGAAGCAAGCCCGCGTGTGCCCGTGGACTCGACCACAGGAGAAAGAGGAGCTGACACACTGGCCCGGATCAGTCATCTGAACCCCTGTCACAAATCAAATTAATTCAAACCCTCCCCCCTATGGGAGTCGGGGATTTGACCAGCCAGAAACGAGTGATACTCGCGAAATGAATGTTGTTCCCAGCGAGAAGAACTTGGGGTCAGACCCCACTCACGCCAGGCGAGGACCGGCGTTCGTGGGAGGACAAAGACAAAGACCACCTGACTCAGATCAGTAATTTTACACGTTACTAATTTCGGTTTATTTCATCTTATTTGCTAGGCATCCGCCGGGAGAATCCAATCGGCACGGCACGTCGGAGCCTGAATCACTGTGCGACGCACGGTGCCGTCAGTACTTCAATTCTCACCGGCACCCCAGACGATGATGCGACAATGACATCAGCGACAACGGTGCCAACGCCTCGGCGACATCAACATCAACGACGACACGTCACAGCGGCAGGGCCGATGTCGACGACGCACACGCGGACACGCCCCCTCCCTCTCCTCTCCCTCCTCTCTCCTCCGCGTGTCCCAACGGACGTGCACCATCGATGACGAAGACAATGCAACGCCGGCGACAACGACGACGCAACGACGATGACATCGTCAACGATATGCCCTCTCCCTCTCCACTAGCGTGTCTCAACGGGCGCGCACCGTCGACGATGATGCAATTGGATGCGACCGGTCGTGATGACGATGTGATGGCGCATCGACGCCGATTGGCGATACGGGATGACGAACGACGTGTCGACGACACCACTGGCACGGCAGGGGTTCGAATGAGTCGAACAACGAGACGACGCGACGATGAGGCGGGACTCGACGAGTCGGTGACGACAATGGGACGCGACTGGCACGGCGGCATGTAGGCAAGAGCACGGTGCCGGTCATCCGTGAGTGTTTTCTATTTTGTTTCTTTTTCTTTTCGCTCTCGTTCAACCACCTCCCCATCCGCGCGCTCACCACCACCATCATCATGCACAGCGATGAACACGACGCAACGACACGAATGACGACGACATGACAACGGCGACGTGACAAGAGTCATGACGACGAGGACGCGACGAGGGGACGCGGCGTCGACGACTTGAACGGAGACGGAGATGAGGACGAGGAGGACGAGCACACGCCGTTGATGACACGAACGACAACGACGCGACAACTGTCGCGACGACGAGGACGCGATGACGGGACGCGGCGTCGACGACACGAACGGGGATGGAGACGACTGGCGACACGGACGACGATGCGACGACGACATCGACCTCACAGCCAGCGCGCAGCAGCATGCGCTTTCGCTGCCGTCATCGCCTCTCACTCCCTCACCTCCTCGCCCCCGCCCTCACCCCCTCACCTTAACGACAAATCGACGACACAACATCAAAAAAGTTGTATATGTAGTATAGCATACACGGTGTAGTATAATTACGCATCGAGGATGGTTGGACGTCGTCGCCCTCGCCCATCTTGCATGTCCACGCACGTCGCGCTGCCCTTCCCCCGTTGTCACCTCCGTCGCTGTATCGAGGACGGCGCACCGCGACCACCGTGCACTCTCGTTCTGCCGAGAGCGCATGATGGTCACCGCACGTCGTTCCCCTACTCATTCCCCCTCGCCCTTGCCCTCACCTTCACCTTCACCTTCACCTGCCATTTCATTCCCTTGCGTGCGCGTGCTGTCCTCTATGTGGCGAGGAGGGGAGATGCTTTGGTCGGGGACAAGGCCAGGGAGGGCAAGCCAGCAAGGGGCTAACGGTAAACGAGGGCGAGGGCGAGCAAGGGTAGTGATGATGAGGGTTCGTGGGATTCCCTCATGCAGAAGACCACGATGCGCAGCGACCGTTGTGTGCTGTCAGCGGAACGAAAGCACGCGGCGGTCGCTGGACGCCCTCTCGATGCGGCGAGGGAGATGGTGATGTGGCAAGGTGGAAATGGGCCATTGTGTCGTTATCGTTGTGTTGTATCGTCGTCGTATCAACTCATTGCCGTGTCGTCGTCGTGTCGTGGTGCATGTCGGCACCTCGGTCGTCGTGTCAGCGCGTTGGCTGCGTCATCACGCGCGACCATGTACACCGTCTGATCACACTGCCCGCCAGCTGTGCCGACATGCCGTCCGTTCCCAGAATATTTCCCAGAGCTGGAGTCTGGGATCCTCCCAGAAAGGCCAATACCCTGATTTTCTGCATACCAGTGGGGTTGCAGCTTCTTGTGAAACTCGGGATGACATCATGCGCGACAGAGGACAACGTCAGCTGGTCCCACTGCTCGATCTCCTTTCTGATTTGATTGAGTTTGCTGAGGATGATGTACTGCAAGTCGGTGCCCAGAGGCAACCTCAACGAAGGATTGGCTTCCCGAGAGACATTGATGAATGCACGGCTGACTATCATTCAAAAACGACATGATCGTCAGTCAACAGACGAGGCAAACATACATTCCAGGAGTTTGAAAAGGACGGATGCTTGACGGGGTCGCTCGTGTACTGTGCAGTCTTGTAAAGGTGGCGCACCTTGTTGGGAGGGCTGTCCGGGGCATCGTAGGCGGGTGGCAACAGCCGATTGATCATGTTTCCCTTTGCCTACTCCGTCCTCACTCCACCGGGCTGGATGGTAATTACTTTAATGTTCCATTTGGAGGAAGTTCCTTGTGAAGACCCTCGCTAAATTCTTCCAGGGCTGTGAATGCGAGATGTTTTCAGATGATGAATTATTTCCTTAGCGATAGAAAACCGCCAAGAACTCACCGAACTTGTTCGCAGAGTAGAAAGCGAGTGGTATTCGCGTTAAAACCGCCGGCGGAGGAGATATTCATATTGAGGACACGCCCAGCAGGGGTTTTGTTCTCGCGGAAATACTTTACGGCCTGGAGATGTGATGATGTGACATCAGGAGCAAGAACAAAAGGCTGATCCACCAGATCACGGCAATGTCCTGGCAGACACACACCTCGCGACTAATACGAACGGAAGTTGACTTCAAACTGATGGCGCGCGTCTCCATCGTTGGTGCCTTCGACAACGCTGTTCAAGTCGTGCCCGGCATTGTCGACGCGGCCAAAGTGTTTGTGGACGTTTTCATTTCAAAGAGCAACTCGTCACTGTGGGAGGGACTTCCGACGTCGTATTCGACAACAGGGAGTTTTTCCGTGAGGAAAGCCGCAGAGAGCGCGGAGACGCGTTCGCCGGCTGCGATCACCTCCGCTTCAATGACCAATAGATCTAGATACCTGTGACCGTGTAAGCAACCTTACTCATGCTTTCGGTCGGCGATCAAATACTCACCGGACTGAACTCCCTCGGACCGTAAGCAACAATGATTCAGGTCCAATTCAGGTCATCAAACTTTCTCGTATCATAGAGTCTTACAAGCGTCGGTGATAATCTACCTGACTGCCTGCGCTGCTATACGATCATCACTGATTTCTCGTAACGTCGGGTGAGGCGACATACAATGAGATGGACCTCGATGAAGATAGAGAAGACTCATCAAAAGATCAACATTATTATCTTGATTGATAAGACTGTTCAGAAGGGAATATTCCGGTGCGTAATGACGCTCCAGAAGCTATACGAGAGTGAGCCTGATTCTGAAGAACGAAGGGTACACACTGATCGTTGATTGGCTCCTGTCGTCCGGACTTATCTCTGTCACGAGATCCACCTGGTGGATGACGGTTATTTGATCAAGTAACACAAGGATGGCGCACTGCTCGCTGCATACGCTTTGGCTACTTGGTTGAATTACTGCGAGTAGGTCCGGATACTATCAGTGTTAGGGAGCGGGATTTTTGTAGCTCAAAATTATACTAGCGGACATGAGGAAGTCGTTCCAGGAAAAGCTTCGCCGTGGCATGCCACGTTGGAGTGTGGTAGCGCAGGCGAGGAGCATGAGGCAGGGGCGAGGCAGTAGTGATGACAGAGGCTTGCGTAAGGCTGTGTATAGAGGTAATGCTTTAAGTCTCCCCTCCCGCTGTCTGTTTTGACGATGCTTTACTAGGTCAAGTCGAAGCATTCACATTTTCGTATAACACAGTAATGTTCTACCAATGATTGGACACTTTCGTTCAACATGCTGATTTACCTGAGACAGGTCACCTGCGCCAAGGCGAAATGAGACACGACATGGAGCAGGTTCTAGGGAAGAGCCAACCGAAGAACAGCCTGCCTGGATTGCGTTACAATGACCAAAACTCCGGTACGTGTAGAGGGATGTTGACAAGTAGAAATTCATTGCTGAGGCATCGCAGCCGGCGACCCATCGTATACCAATGCTGAAGAGCTTGTCGCAACAAGTATGAACTTGCTAGGGAACGCTGACTGGAAGACTCAGAAGACAGGGGTTACGATGTTGACTGAATTGGCTTATAAGCGTAAGTATCGCTGGTATTAACTTGCGGGGAGCTTTCTCTGATGTTTTATCATTGCAGCGGACGGAGCAGAAATTGTCCAACCTCGCATACCGAGAATCATCGAGATGATTCTCCCGGAGAATTATCAACATATCCAGCCTTCGCTGCCAAGCTCGTCTCCCATGTTGCCCACCTCCGTCAGCGAAGGTCACAGTCAGACGGCTCCAGTAGCGACGACTACCGAACCTGAAAAAACTCTGAGACTCCGACTGGCTTCAAGACTTATGGGACCCACGTGCGCGCTACATAATTTAGCTCTAATCAGAACGTGTTATCTGTTGTCTTGAATGGTCATTGAAACTTATGTGCGTCTTTGCAGAGTCACTACAGCAATTTATACGCGACACGGAGCAATACCGCGATTTGAGGTATATGCATTTTTCCAAAACACTTATCGCAGAGAAGGAGACAGCGCCGTGGCGCGTCTACACTCCCACAAAATGTAAGCCGACCGTTATCCCATCTTTCATCATGTGTCATTGACTAAAGTATTGTATACTATAACATACTCCTTACAGCTGATGTGGCCATCATGCTGGAAAAGATAATCGAGGTTGTCGACGGCGGAGAGATGTCGGAAGAGGTGACCAGAAATACGCTACCACCCAGCGTTCAGCACTGGGACCGCGCTTTCATGTTCCTCGGGTACACAGCCGTGGGGACGGCGCTCTTCCCGGTAGCGCTTGGCGCATCCATCGGCTTCTCGGCGTTGTCAGTGGTTGTGCTGGCCGTTGGCGTGCCGATCTATCTGTCTGTCGAGGCGTTCAAGTACGTGATTACACAAGTTCCATATTTTTCGTCAAGTATGGTGACACTAATGTGAACGCATGTTTTAGTGTGGGCCGACGGTCACGCAAGCGAAAGACTCTCAGCGGATTTATTGAGATGCGTTTACTGGGCTGAGGACGGTATTGCTCTGTATATCTGAACCTGGAAATAGGAAGGAACGCAGGGGGCAGGGGAAGGTGTAGGCTCGGTCGAGCAACGCGAGCCAGCGGGTTTCTCGATTCGACGACGTGCACACGAACTTTATTTTATTCCTGGACCCGTCATTATTCTACATATGTTTCCATCAGATCTTCTAATCACCTAATTTGTCAAACGGCAGTTATCACAGACATGGTATACTATGCGGTGGTTATCATAAACAGCAGACGTGCGCGTCGTGCCAAATTGGACGATCAGACGCAGGGCACTTTCCCGGGACCTCCGAGGGTATTCGTGATCAAGTCCAATCCGAAGGGAGACAAATTGATGGATGGTCGAGGAAAGGGAAGCGAGTGGACTATTTTCAATAAACTTGGTTTTGTCGAGTCACCGTGACAGCATATCATTAGGGCGTCACTTTAACCAGGACCTCACAGCATCATAATAATTGGGCAAACGTCCTTCGTCAAGTATGAGAGCAGAAATTGGAGTCAAAGGATCGACTCCGAGTCACAGCACAAAGTCACCGAATCAGTGATAGTCGATAAAGGATTCTCTAGACTCGTTATGCTTTCCTTTTATCCGGAAAATTACATGCTCACCTCAATCGTACAGTACTGTAATGCCATAATGTGGGCAGTGCAACGAGCGCTTAGCGGCAAACCGATCCGGGCCTCGCAGGTTGCCGTCAGTTCATTTAATTTTGGTCGTCTTCTGCGGCAAGCCGCAAGCCTAAGCAGTGTAAGCACACCCAGCCACAAGCTGTTCAAGCAATCCTGAAGGCTGTGAAACATTTCTGGTCATTAAAACACATATACTTACACGACAGGCCGTCTGCCACCTTTCCTCGCCAACTTGCGTTCCACACCTCAGCCCAACTCCTGGAGTCATGGCCACAGAAACTACTGACACCCCCGGGCCCGCCCCACCTGCTGTCGAGGATGCCCCGACTGGAAAGAACCTCGTCGTCTGCATTGACGGCACGTCAAACCAATTCGGTCGGAGTGTTCGTCTAGTTTCTCTGTCTAGCACTTCTTTCTGGGCTCACTCCAATGGTTAGAATACTAACGTGGTGAAGCTATTCGACGCTATTGATCTGAAAACGACCAAGAAAAAGCAGCTTGCGTATTATTCCAGCGGAATCGGGACAAGTACAAAATCGCAAGCCCTTATAGACCGTATGAAGGAAGCGGTCTCCGACACGTTCGACATGGCGGTTGCATGGTTCGCGTCTCTTATTGAAGCCATCCAACTTGCATTCAAACCCGCTTTTCCACGACAGGAGTGTAGACAAAAATATCAAAGACGCATATGGCTGGCTAGCAGAAAAGTATGAACAAGGGGATCGCATATTCCTCTTTGGTACGTCGGAATTCTCTTCACAGTTTGTGCAGTTGATGATCCTGTCTCAGGGTTCTCTCGAGGCGCATATCAAGTCCGGGCTCTCGCGGGGATGATACATGAGGTATGGGACGAACCGGTTGCCTCGTCATGTTGTGAATCTGAACACTTCTGTAGGTTGGGTTAATAAGGACACGAACGGAGAGGCAGGTTGCCATGTGAGTAGCTGTCCGGCATCTCGAACATATTTAACGTAGAGGATACGGCAGGGCTTACGAACGCTACGAAGCAATTCGACCAGGGAAGCCCGAGGCGAGGCATTTCACTAGGAAATTCAAGAAAACATTTTGCTGGGATGACCTGACAGTCCATTTCATCGGAGTATGGTGATTTTGCTACCTTCTTTACTCAGTCGAACTAGGCCCGATACTGGTCTTCTTTAGGGATACGGTCTCCTCCGTAGGACTCTCAAGAGGGGACGTCTCGCTTCCGATGTCTTCGCCTGCGCGCTACATCCGACACGCACTTGCTCTGGACGAACGTAGGGTGAAATTCATACCAGAGTATTTTCGCGAAACGAGTTTCAACTCTGCTGAGGATGCCCTTGACATCCAACGTGTTGATACATCTGGCGGCAACCAGTCTGGCGACCGAGTCAAGGAAGTCTGGTTTCCTGGTAGTCATTCAGACGTGTGGGTACCACTTCCGGAACTGCATTCATCACACTCACGAGTTTTCTTAAGAGGTGGTAAGGATAAGCCTGGCAAGATTCATCAAGCCGGGAACATACCACTGTTATGGATGTATCGAGAAGCCGCTGAACGCGGTCTCGTATTGGGCTCAACAGATGTTACCTGGGGGCCGGATGATATTGACTTTGGTACCTGTAATTCAATGAGCACTTTTTGGCGCATTGCCGAATACATTGCCATCAAGCAACAAGTATCCCATGGTGGTCCGGGTAGGGATGCTCTGCGGTGAGGCTTCCACCAGTTATGCTACTCCTTATTGTTAACTTGACACTCGGTAGCATGCATCAGTCGGAACCACGTCTCATCATGCCCCACCAAAAAGTTCATGCTTCAATTTTGTATGCAAACGGGTATAAGCCAGTAGCGACACGGGGAAGAGGCTTCGACATATCTATGATGTATGAGACACTCGAAGACACGGAGCTGGATGAACATTTCTGGGAGACAGATCTATTCGGCAGCATGGACGCGGAAGAGCTGGTGAACTCGTTGGGTCGACAACGATTGTTTGCAACCGAGTGCATTGACAGGTTACTGTTCATGCTGCGATTCAGTAAGTTTTACCCCCTTTTGTTATACATAACAATCACTCATCGGTGGTGTTCAGACGAGGGAAGGCGACGCGTTACGAGTGTAACTGACTGGCAAGAGAAATTTGAGAAAATCATTGATGACAATGATTCTGCACCACACATCAAGCTTATTGCCATCGTCGCCTATTATGAAGCTTGTGAGTAGTTCATCTCTATCTCCGATGTGTACATTATGTATAGTATTCCATTACAGCCTACAATACCCGGGTACAGTCGCCAAACCCCTCACCACTTCCTAGGATACCTTCAAGTGCACTCGATAATGCGAGAGAATGCCTCATTGGCATTTTGAGAGATCACAAACATCGGTATAACTTCAGAGCAGTTGCTCTCTTGAATGCCCTAACAAGACACGAGCATTTGCGAGAGCGCATTCTTACCCCGAACGTCTTGGAAACTTTCGTGAAGTTGGTCGATTTTACCATCGCCACCACGGTTAAAGGAAAAGTACCCAAATTTGGACGACAGGAGAACAATTTCGTACAGGTGATGAAGGGCTTGAATAGCCTGTTGCAGTTTAGTGCGTTGCATGATCATCATACTTCTTGGATTTACTCATGATCTGTCAGAGACTACCCGCAAGTCTATAATTCCAAAGCTCGCGGAAAGATACCCGAAATCCGATGTGTCAAGACTCGGCCGATTATTGACGGTCAACCGTAAGGACGACACCTTTGATCTAGACTACACTAATGTACAGTTCGTTCCAGACCCACCGTTTTTGATTGCTGCACTCCGCATGGTGTTGACCCTTGCACGAATCCCAAAAGGTATATATTCCCAAACATTGCTGACGAGCTGCAAGTTTTGGCCGGTGCTAACATGACGACAGCCAACACGGTATTCTCTTTCGTGGAACCTAGGATCCGTGAACTGGCGAAGAAGCGTGGCGGGACAATCGGCCCTCTCGCTGTCGAGATATGGTTTGCCCTTCACGGTCCCAATGAGCCACGTAGGCCGTGTTTTTTTTTGGAGTTGTATTTCCTTGTTTGAATTGGCGTTTCAGGACACCTGTCTCTTCCCGATGCGCGCTTTCCGGAAAATCTCGCTAGCGTCTTGGTCCACACGAACTTCAATATACACAGTTTGGTGGACGAACAGGGCAGCGGCACAGTTCCTGGGCTAGCTTCCATCCTGGGACTCAGTAAGTGAACTCCTTGGTGCTATCTCTACCCAGACTTGATCATAATACACATTGAATTAGACGCAGAGCAACTCGAGGAAGAACAGGAAAAGCTTATCGAAAAATTAACAAAGGTTGCTCAAAAGGGGAATCCTGGAGTGCGTACCACCATGACAATGACCCTCCTGAAGCTATGCGAGAGTGAGTTTAGTTTTGAAGAACAAAGGGTACATACCCACTGATCGTTCACCAGCACCTGTCATCCGGACCTATCTTTGTAAGATCGGCCTGGTGGATATATTTGTTGATCAGTTGCAACACAAGGATAGCGCACTGCTCGCTGCATACGCTTTGGCTACTTGTTTGAAATACAAATACGGTGGGTGGAATGGCGACGTCGTCGGGGGACTGCGCGGCTCAAAACAAGACTAGATGACGTGAAGAAGGTGATAGATAAAAACAAACACCTTCCAAAATACATCGTTGGCATGCTACATCTGGACTACTTTGACGATGCTATAGGTCAAGTTGAAGGGCTCACGATTTTTGTACAGCTTATGCAATACAGTAATGCTCTATCCATGATTGTTGAGGATATTCTGATTTACCTGATCCAGGCGACTTGCGCAAGCGCGTAATGGAAGACAACATGATGGAGGTTCTAGGAAGGAAGGCAGGGAAGGACCAACTGGGAAACATCCTGTCTGTACTGCTTTACCAGGACAGGAACTCTGGTACGCATAAGGGTGACGACACCTGCACTCAAGAGCTTGTCAAAGAGAGTTTGAAACTCCTGAAGGGTGATTGGAAGACCCAGAAGACAGGGGTGACGATACTGACTGCGTTGGCTCAGACGTGTAAGTGTCGCTTCATCATGCTGAGAGCTCTCTCTGATAATTTGTAACTGCAGCGGACGGAGCGAAGATCATCGAACCTCGCATACCCGAGATCATTAGGATGATTCTCCCAGAGAAGTACATAAGTTATTACCCTATCCAGCCTTCAGCGCCAAGTTCATCTCCCATGCTGACCTCCCTCAGCTCAGATGGTTCCACCCCGCGCCCAAAAGGTCCAAGACCCCGACCGGCTTCAAAAGTGATGGGACCCGCATGCGCGCTGCGTAATTTAGCTCTAAACAGTGAGACGTTTTATGTGTTGTCATCAACGAATGTTGGAACTGATGCCTGTCGTCGCAGAGTCGCTCCAACAATCTATACGCGGCGGAAGTGAATATCGCGTTTTGAGGGATGTATATCTTTCCCAGACGCTTATCTCCGAGAAGGAGACATGGCCGTGGCGCGTCAATACGCCCACCAAGAGTATGCTGCATGTTCGCTTTCAGCTTGTGCTGTTAACTCAAGTTACACTCTCCTTACAGCCGACGTGACCACCATGCTGGAAAAGATGATCAAAGCTGTCGAAGGGGAGCTGTCGGAAGAGGACCTCATGTGGATCGGTGATACGCTGCCACCCGGCGTTCGCCACTGGGACCGCGCTCTAATGTTTCTCGGCTACACCGCGGCGGGGACGGCACTCTTCCCGGTGGCGCTCGGCGCATCCATTTGCTTCTCGGCGCTGACGGTGGTTGCGCTGGTCGTTGGTATGCCAATATATAAATCTGTCGAGGCGTTCAAGTACGTCTTTTTTTTCGTCAAGTATGTAACATTCATGTAAACGGATGTTTAGTGCGGCCCGACGGTCACACAATCGGAAGACACAGCAAGGCGTCGACGTGACCACGGATACGCATGCATTCGATAACGATTTAGTTTGGGAAGAGGACTAGGATGATCTGACAGGGATGACCACACTGTCAGTCGGCGTATCTGAACTGGAGGTGGAAGTAGGGAGGTGGAGCAGGGGGACTGATATGATATTATATATAGGGCCGATCTGAGCGATCGATGCTTTGTGCTCGAACGATTGGATGATATGGTGAAGGTTGTGAGTTCCACATACCAAACTCACGATCAGAACAAGGGCATATTTGTAAAAAGATGTGTCGGACTTTACTGTAGTACATTGTACCACACGCTTCAGATAATATCAATGTTCACAGAACTAACGATGTTCCTAAGACCTCTCCAACACTACCGAGTCAATCTTCTTGCAATAGTCAGGATCAACGTCGTCCGCAACCGAGGACACCGTCAGTCGATCCCACTGCTCGACATCCTTTTTGAGATCGGCGAGCTTGTTGAGGATGATGAGTACTGCGAGTTGGTGCCCAGAGGCAATCTCAACGGGGGTTGGCTTCCCGGGAAATGTGAGGTGCCTAACGAGAAACTGCCAAGGACGTACCGAATTTGCTTGCATCGCAGAAAACCAGGGTGGGGTCCGCCTTGAAACCGCCTGCCGGGGAAATATTGGGGATACGCCCAGCAGATATTTCATTTTCGCGGATGTACTGTACGGCCTGGAGATGTACGTGAACTGGTCATTCGGATACACGGGGTAAGACACTCACCTCGTGACTGATGCGCGTGGCGCCCCAGAAGTTGAATTGGTATCGCGCGTCTTCATCGCTGGTGCCTTCGACGACGCTGTTCAGGCCGTACCCGGCATTGTTGACGACGACGTCGACACGGCCAAAGTACTTGTGGACGTTCTCAAAGAGCGACTCGGCCCTGTGTGTAGGGTTTCTGAAGTCGTATTCAACAACAAGGAGTTTGTCGGTGGGGTAAGTCGCAGAGAGCGCGGAGACACCCGAGGCTTTGCGGGTGATGGCGGCCGCCGGCGACACGTTCGCCGGCCGCGATCACCTCCCTGACGAGAGCCTGACCTATTCCGAAGTTCCTGTTACTATCGAATACAGGTATGAGATCACTGCCAGAACGCAAGAGAGTCGAACTCACCGAGCCAAACGCGAGAATCCGACATGGTGAACGACGGTTGCTGGTCTATGCATTCTCGACGTGGAAAAAGCTTAAGAGGTCATTTTATCTGTTCCACTGTGTGCGTCACTGACGTGCAACCTGGATAAGCATACCGTCACACTAACTTCAACACCGTTAAGCGAGATGATGAGAAGCTCACACGTGACCGTGTTATAAGAGGAAATTCAATGTGGCATCGAGTTCTGTTTTCTTACTGAAACAGACAGAAATGGTGGGTGCTCGCACTGCTCAGAGACACCATATTCACATGTCTAACACTGACGACAACTTAGTCCATCGAAATGAGCGATCAGGACTTGGAAACGAAAACCATCAAGATTCCCAGTTCAAGCTTCATATGTTCGGTCGTATTTTTGGCTGATGGGAAGTACGTCGTTGGTGGTGGATACGACGGGCATATTCGACGCTGGAGAGTGGAAGATGGTCAGGAAATGGGGACATCGATGGATGTAGGACAAGGCGTTCTCAACCTGGCCGCATCGAACGACGGCAAATGGATCGTGAGCGCGACGGACGGCGGACTAGTGATCGTCTGGGACGCAGAGACTCACTCAAAAGTGATGGAATTCGGAGCACACCCTGGATTCCCGATAGAAACGCTGGACATGTCACCGATGGACGACGGGAGGACCAGGATCGCGACCGGGTCGCACGACTCGACGGCGTGCGTCTGGTCCCTGAATCCGACCGGTGGGGAACGACTGGTCGGCCCACTGCAGCACGACTCTACGTTGGCATCCGTCAAGTACTCGCCCGACGGACGGTTCCTCGCCACCGCGACGTGCGACAGTCATACCACCCGGGTGTACCAAGGCGAGGACGGACGCCTACTGGCCAACGTCCCGGTTATGGTGGATGCATTCGACCAATCCCTCGTCTGGTCCAGGAATAGTAGGCACTTGTTTGCCCTTTCCGAGGGCAAGATAAAGTGCCTTGACGCATGGTCCGGAACCACCCTCTCGGAGTGGCCGATCCACAGCGGTACCGATCCAAGGGGCATCGCGATGCTGCCCAGCAACGGCAGGTTCATCGTCGCGTCTGCGAATTCGTCGGTGTCGTTTTGGGACACTGCGACGCATTCGCGAATCGGGCCTGTTCTCGAGCACGAGGACGTACTCTTTTCAATCGCCATCTCGTCAAACTTTGATTTCGTGACCAGCGGAATCAAGTCGACCGTTCTGCGGAGTCTGCGCGACGTTCTCCCCCCGGAGTACTTCACCCAGGTAAGCACATCTGCGTCGAGAACTTTTGTTACGCGAGACGACGGACGAGCTGGTTTGTCGTTTCATGTAGATTCCCACGGAACCAGAAGTCTTGCCCATCGCAGGGGAATACGATGCCAATCTCGAGGAGGCCGTCCGATCGCTATGCACCGAGATCCGGCATCTGCGTGCACAACAAGAGAGCTCGCGTGCGTTCTTCATACGGGTATGCTCACTAGGTCTCTTTCTGACGTACATCTCGACCAGAACAAACCCTCATGAAACTCGAAGAGACCGTGCAAGGGCTCCATGCAGAGCTTGTCGAATCTCGGCGGAGAGCTGATCAGCAAAGCAACGACCTCGGGATGGTTATCGAGTCCCTTCGCTCCGATCTTCGTGCGGCGTCGACGGAGCGCAAGTATACCCGTCATGCGCACCACTCGCGGCTTGCTGCAGCGGCCAAGCAGGAAGGGGGCGTTTCCCGGATTCAACGTTGACGTTGAAGAACTTGCATCATGGTGCATGCGAGTCAGCGGTGTTGATCATGTAATCAATTAGATGTCTATATTTGGTAGCACTCCTTTAATAGTACTATAGCTTCAAGTTGTACACTGACGAGCATGTCCTCGCTGTATCGTTCCGCCATCAGTGCGCGGATTGCAAAGTTACCGAACCTACCATCGTCCGATGGAGGCGAGGAATACGACGAAACGGATGAAGTCGCAGATTCACTAGGCTTACTGCCCACTCCGAGCAGCATGGCTCCACCGTCTTCGTAAGCCCCCATACCACTAATCGTCCTTCTAAGCCTTATGCTGATTGGTTTTATCCCTGTCGAAGAATACCTACAGCTCGTGCCGCAAGAAAAGAGTCCAATCCGGAGCACGCACCCATTCGTCCGGACGCGTACGGGCAGTACTTTGCGCAGGCTTTGCAGGTCGAGCTCCCGACGCGCGGACTCGCCGTGCGTGCGTACCACACTACTCTGCGAGGCGGTGGTGTCATGATCATGCACCACGGCGCTGGTTACTCCGCATTGAGCTTTGCATGTCTTGCCAGGGAGTTGGATCAGTCTATTGGGAAGGACGTGGGCATATTGGCGTTTGATGCGCGGAGGCACGGTGAGCTCTCTGCTCCGACTCTGTCTTGTTCTTCTTTGATTTGATTTGGCGTGTGCGTGATGCAGGGAAGACGGTGCCGATGGAGGGTCCATCGGATGAGAATTTGTCAATGGACGTGTTGGTGGAGGATTTGGTCGCGCTCGTGCAGACGATGTTCAAGGACGTGGACGCTGCTCCCGTGATTATGGTAATCCTCTATTGATATATACCGTTCGACATTCGTTTATGTGTTTCTATCCTAATAGCTCGTGGGACATAGCATGGGCGGTTCGGTTGTCGTTCGTGCCTCTCCGCAACTGCAAGGTCTCGGATACGTCGTGTCTGGAGTCGCTGTTCTCGATGTTGTAGAAGGTGGGCAGTTAGTTTCTGTTGATTGACAGTTCATCAATACCGCGCCAAGGTACTGCCATCGATGCGCTACCACATATGCATGCACTATTGGATACCCGTCCGGAGGGCTTCCACAGCGAAGAAGAAGCTATCGAATGGCAGTGAGTGTCCAATGCACCTCGTGGCCAAAAGGTCTCCATGATTGGCACCCCCGTCAGTCTGACCACACACGCGATCAACAATCCTGCCTCGGCTCGGATATCCGTACCCTCGATTCTCGTTCCGCAAGAATCCAATCTCGCGCCTGTCACGCGGGCGAATAAAGGCTATGTGTTCCGATGGCGCACGCCGCTCCGATCGACTGCGCCGTATTGGCAATGTACGTCTAACGTTCTAGTCATTCACTCATTGCTGCTTTTCGTTTTCGTACTCTACTGATACGCGCGCGATGTAGCATGGTTCGAGTCGTTGTCGACGTTGTTCTTGTCCGTCCGCACTGGTAGGCTGTTGATCTTGGCTGGTCGCGAACGGCTCGACACGACGCTCGAGATTGGGCATATGCAGGGCAAGTTTCAGCTCAAGGTGATGAGCGGAAGGGGTGGAACATCTGTGGGGCATTTGGTGCACGAGGTGAGCGTTTGGAGTCATCCGCACATACGGCGTGGATTCGGACTGACGGGGTGGGATGGTGACAGGATGACCCTGCGGAGCTGGCAGAGCATCTTCAGGAATTTTGGGAAAGGAATCAGAGGATCGTGGTCAAGGGCAAAGTCATCAAGCGGATCGGTGAGGTGTAAAGTTATATCCACTGCCTTTGTACGATGGCGTAGTTTGATTAGTGAAACATCTCTTTACATTAGAATTGATGTCACTGGTTTGTCAATCTTGAGGACATAAAGGCCTGATGGCGTAGTTGGTTATCGCATCTGTCTAACACACAGAAGGTCTCCTGTTCGAGCCAGGGTCAGGTCAAACCTTTTTGTTTCCGTTCCGATCGATGTTGACAAACAAACGCTCTACATAAAGTGATCGGAGATGGCTTTCGATCGCGACACGAAGTTGGAGCCAGGTATGAAAACACGCATTGAGGCGACGTACAGGGAAGACTTGATACTTTTCATAGTGATCGTAAGCCCTGCAGGTGTTTGTATTCTCGGGTTCGTCAAAACTCACAACTGCTCTCTCCATACGATCGAAAATATGGGACGATTTTAGGCGCGTGCCAATTCCACTGGAATAATATGCGAACTGTTCCGGCTGGGACGTTTCTAGATCGATCTTCGGCGATTCTTCGCGAACAATTTCGCTACGTCGGTATTCTGAGCATTTATTTTCGTGATGAGGAAGTTCAAGTTATACAGAATACAACAAGCTACATTCTGACTGAATTGGTTCAATTACACCTCTCCCGACTACTCATTCCTGGACTCGGAACTTGCATCGCACAGGCGTTTGGGGAGTTACTCTGATTCTTCATACAGTCCAGTACCACCTACTATGAGAACCGAGATTGTATTCGTTATACATTGTCTGACTATCTACCCACTTGTGTCCATGACTGGGTAGAGGTGGGCATCAGGAAACCCGTTGCTCTTGATGCGTGGCAATAGCCAGAAGAGGGGCGTCGCGTACGTGACATCCAAGAATTCCGACAGGCCGGAACCGCCGGTGAGGAGGCCGCCAATACGTCCGCGACCGTCAGCAATGATAGACCCTGAATCACCGGGGGCGGAGAAGACCCCGGACTTGATGTCATAGGGGAGGATAGCCCACTCCATCGACGTCTGGTGAGTGCCGTTGCTGAAGTACTGGCGGACGAAGGAGAAGACGCCGGTAGCGCGGCCTATAGTGACGCCGGTCGTATTGCCGTTCTTTATCACGAAGAGGGACGGTTGACCGTCACGGTCGAGCACTGGCATATCCGGGTTGTGCATGTGGGCTTCCCCGATGAGATCCTGAAGCTGAAGGAGGCGGTCAGCCGGATACTGAAAGGTCCTGGGAGCGTCGGTGCGGGGGTTCATCTTCATTATGAACTTCTCGAACGGAATTTCCGTACCTGGATATAACAGTTAGGCTAGACAGTGAGATACTAGATAAAAATGTACCGAGGTCAATCACGTTACCCATAAACACCTCCTTGATCTTGGAGCTGTCAAGCTCGACAACCGCGTAGTCTTCGGTGAAACCTTCCGAGTCCGTGCCGGCGCCAAGAGTGATAGGAGGGGAGCGGACGATGTGGCCCAAGATGCGTTGGCTCGGCTGGCTCCACGTCTTCGTGACTTCTTCTTGGAACTTACGAAGGGGCTCCATTGCCTTGTTCACCTTGTCCAACAACTTCTGAGTCTTCTGCAGCTCCCATGTAGCCTCCTCAACGTCCTCCTGATTCTCGCCAGCCATCCTCTCCTTCATATCCGGAATCTGCTCATTGTAGATCTCAGCCATTATACCGCGTCTTCTTCTCGTGGACTTGATGGATTTGATGAGGTTGTCGAACGCCTTGGTGCCAAGAAGGAGGACGTTGCGACGAGGCGTGCTAGTATTTGTGCAGGTGTAGTCGTCGTTAGGCTCATTTGGTTCGAAGAGGACATGGCGAGCCGTGACGAGCAAGACCTTCTGGCTGTCGCCGCCTTCGGCGAGGTAGAGACCTCCGGTACCCTCAACATGAGGTGTGGCCTGGGCAGCGATGAAGAGCCCGAGCGCAGGAGTAAGAGGATCGCGAACGTCAACGGTTGGGTGGAAGTCAGAAACGGGTTTAAGGAGGTTTGGACCGGCCGACCGGGTGTAGATGGATTCCCGGCACTCAACTTCGACATCGGTGATTCCGAAATCCTTAAGAAGGCCCAGGCAGCCGTATGCAGCAGTGTGGGCGTCCTCGCCGAAGAGAGTCTCGGGAAATACACCAATCCAAAGTACAACGGGACCAACGGCTTCTCCCCTTCCGACCTTGATGAAGCGAACAACATCTATAGATGTCCAATGGACCCTAGCAGAATCCAGGAAGTCGCAAACCTTCGGACCCAAGTCCTTCCAGACGGTGTTGAGCTTGTGGCCGAAAACTTGGCGGAGCTCCTTCAACACACGCTGGGCCTGGGGTCCGGTGGGCTCTGTCCATGGTGTGGTCCCCGTACGATAGATTAATCTGGGGCCAGAGGGCAGGCCCGAGTAGTAGAACGTTGCCTCCGCCTTGGAGACAGAGTACTGTGGTGAAGGACAACATGTGCTGGACAGTGAGTCATTGTTGAGGCTGATGGCTGAAAGATCGGTCTGAGTGGGGCCCATGGGGGCTGAAGGAAGATGGAAAAATAAGAAGATAGAAAAACAGCAAAACAGAGGACTCACTTGTTATAGAGAGTTGACTGTGTCGTTCGTTCGTGAGGGCAAAGGCACTGGTGTCAATGATACAATAAGTTAGGGGCATGCAATTTGGTTTACCGTAAACGTTTCCGATATAGGCCACGTGGGAAATTGATGTAAAACGGAAACGATATGGGTCGGATGTGCCGCAAGCACTGTCGAGCTGCGGGCGGGTGTTTGTCCAACGGACATTCGCCTGCCACCGGGTCTCAACTACTGCTAGCACGGATCAATCCCATTTGTTACATGACCAGCCCCGTATACGAACTATTCCATCCATGTCTGAACTTGATCGGGTCTCATGTCTCTAATGCCCCTGCCGGGCCACTGCTGCCGTCCATGTCGTCTGGAAGCACTTGTCCGCCCTCATCAGAGTCGAGTTTCCATTCTTGCACTTCTTCACCAGCCCCCAGGTCCACTGTTTCCAGCTCGTCATCCGCCTCCTTACCTGATAAAGACCCACGATCACAAGGGCACTCGACCTCACTGGTAAATGCCAGTGGTAATGGCCGACGCGTCGATCAATCCGCGGTACACGTCTCAAATGCGCCCCATTTTTGTGGAGCGTGTTGTAGAAGTTCATAAACGTGCGTCATCAAGAAGCTCTTCAGGACAAGAAAAAGATATTAGAGAGCGTTGTGGCATTCAGCTTTTTCAAGGTTGGCAAATTGTCTCCCACATTATTTTACCTGCTACCCCACTAGACATCAGAATGATGAACCGCCTCTTACTGTGGAGTTGAGATACCCTGCCTCCTCACATTCAACACTGGGACTGCCTGGGGTCATCACTGCGCGACAGAGTGACGGTGATCCAACGGCTACTGTCGCGCTATCAGAAAACGCGCTTTGAACAGTCTGTGCTACTCTGAGGACGAGCACAATGTTGAGGTCGATGATGGACATGCAGATGGCAATCGTCGATGTCGTAAAGCCAGTGTGATACAGATCCGGGGAGAAGATGACCATGCCAACGGTATAGAAAAAGGGATCAACTTGAAGTTCAACGGCCTCGTCTTCAATCAAGTAATTTGGCTTCTGATGTACACTAGGACTGTCGCTCTGCTCTTGCTCTGCTTTGTCTCTGTGAGTTCATTGTGTTTACTTCTCCCAGTGACGAAAGATATCAATGCATTATGATAAGACTCTTCGCCTCCTTCCAGCTGGAGTCACGACCCGTTTTCGATTAACAACTCACCTCTCCGTCCCAGCGCATCCTCACCCGTGCCGCGCAGCTATTTCGAGGTCTGATATGTAGTACATCACCTCGAGCTCGATACACACACTGGCAGAAGGTCTCCTGTTCGAGCCAGGGTCAGGTCAAACCTTTTTGTTTTCGTTCCGATCTAGGTTGACGAAAGATCGACAGAGAATAAAAATAAACGCTCTGTTACTGTACATTCAGTGATCGGAGATTGCTTTCATTCGCAACGTACAGGGAAGACTTAAGCAGCAAGATAAGGGTACATACGACTCTACACTCTATGGTACACGTAGTACGGACACCAAACGAGGAATTAATTCACCTGCATAGCACCTCGTTCGATTCCGGAATCTGGACGCAGGGGACTCGGAGCAGTGTTGAAAAGGAAATTGGAAGAAATGATAAGGGGTAAGGGGGGGTATGTTATGTGCACGAGCATGCATCCAAAGCCGTCGATAATAGCAATTTCGGAAACGCTTAGAACGCCGTCGTCGAATCGACCTCGATGGTCGGCACGATCGACGCGATGAATTTGAGAAAGACGACGAGATAAAAGTCGACACGCATGCCTTCCACTTCGTCGTCCTCGGCAACGAGCCCTGCGCCTGCACCTCCAGCGCTCTTTTCGTCCTTGCCTGATTTGCGCCCGAATCCCCACTTCTTCTTTCCGTCCTTTCCGTCCTTCTTGCGCGCCGCGAGCTGTTCCTCGACGACGCCCGCGTTCATCCGCTCGATCACCTTCTTCATCACGCTTGCGTGCTTGCACGGGTGCACAGAGGCTGCTTGGAGAGTCGCAGAGTGCGGGAATGCTTCGATGGTCACCGTCTTGAGCGCGTGATCAGCCGAGATGTCTTGGAAGATATGAGACGGCGTCAATGGGGTGCGATTCTACGAAATGCCGTAATATTGTCAGCTGGCTTCCGAGATGCTGACAGACGAATGGTGGGGTATGTACCTCATCGTAGCCGATCAACCAGATCCGCGGGGTCTGGTAGTACTTGTCGTATGTGATCATGACATCGTACGTTCGCACTTGCAGCAGATTTTCTTTTGCATCGATCTGACTGGAAGGAGAACGTCAGCACTTCGGGAACGATGCAGTGGGAAAGGCGATGGAAAGCAAAGATAGGACTTACCTCACGTCGGTGACACCCGATGCGACCGCCTTGGGCACCGCAGTAGCCTCGTCCTCGCCCTCCTCCAAACCCTCCTCTTCCATGTCCGGGATGTCATCCAGATCAGGTGTCTCGCTGACCGTCGCGCCCGTCGTCGAGCTGATCGACACGTTCCCGATCGCGCTCGCAAGCTCCTGTTCCCCATCCGCATCCAAATCCGGGATGTCATCGATTTCGCCTGGGTTCGCAGCCGAATCGAGTGTCAGATTCCGGCCTGCGTGCGTCTCGACCCACTCGTCCGCTGCGCCACCGGACGCGTCACCAAAGTTGAGCAGACGCTCGGCGTCTTCATCAGCGTCGGTGTAGGCGAGGGAGGTGGCTCGTCTGAGGCATGGTACGCCACGGGTGACGAGATATTGCTTATCTGTGGGGAGGTATTCACGGGCTTTGGATGTGTCACCGCGTTCCCTGATCGCGCGTTCAGTTCATGAGGCCTCTATCCTACGTTGAAATGAGACTTGCCATGTCCAGACGGGAAATTTGTAGGATAGGAAATCGCCCGCAGCGACAAACTCCTCTGGCTGGAGTGTCAAGAATGGGGTGCTAGAACAAGATTAGGCGACGAACCTGGTGTTATCCTGCCATGTTCCTTGAACTTGCTTTCCTTGAGCACCTGCAAGATGTGGTCAGCCGCATGCATAGATGCGAAGATACGAGCCCAAACACGTACGGGACTGAGGTAGTCGCGCACGGCCCAATATTGTTGCTGAAGAGATGATAAGTAGATATCAGTGCTGATTTGACATAGGACTTGCCTGGATTGCGTGCATCTGGTGTATGTGAAGAGAGTGGATCGAGTTCAAGAAAGATGATGAACCCGTTACCACAATCAGAGACCAACACACCAATCGATCTCTCCTAATCAGGAAACCTCGTCTCGTAAGCGGTCTAGCCTTCTTCCTCATGTCCACTTAATGTGCGGGGTAGAGTGGCATAAAACCAGGGGAAAGGCATCACTTCGCGCGCGCCAGTGAATATATTTGGCGTGCCAGAAATGATGTGCCTTCGTCGCAGACTTCCTGACGTATATGTGTGATCTATCTGTGCTACCGTGCAACAAGTTGGAGCCAGTGTCGATCATGAACACTCTAGCTAGAGAGTATGTGGAGCACCATCATTCTAAACAATCTCGGGATATAGCTGGATGGCGCTACTCCTTAGCCCCCTTTGATTTCTCCTTGTCCTTCCGCTTCTTCTTCTCCCTCTTCTCGTCCTTTATTGGCGTATCAGTAACGTCTTTCAACGTATCATCCTTTGCCTCCCTCTTTCGTTTCTTACCACTTGACTTGGTCGAAGTGGCGGGATCTACCACCTCAGTGACTGCGAGAGTAACGTCTGTGCAGGACAAGTCTTTCTTGGTGCTTTTCTTTTTTTTGCTCTCACTCTCCGGCACTTCGATTGCGATATCTCCATCCTCTGCACCTTTTGTCTTTCGCTTCTTCGACTTTTTCTCGGAACTCGCCGTTTCCGCTGGTGGTTCGGTGGGCTCCGCTGAAATCTTCTCCGATTTACGTTTTCTCTCTTTTTTCTTGCTTTCCTTCGATTCCTCTTTCTCCTCTGGCGGAGGCTCTGAGACCACCTTGGGAGCCTCCTCTTCTGGCACCCTATTCTTCGACTTTTTCTTCTTCTTTTCCTTCGAACCGACATCCTTCCCCTGCTCATCGGACGCCGATTTAGGAGTATCCTCCTGTACAAGAGGCACCGCCTGCTCGTGTTTTTTCTGTATCTGCTCCTCCTTCGAACCCGTCTCCTCGACCTGTGTGTTCGAGCCCGTCTTTTGGTCGGCCACAGCTTCATCGCCCTTGGATCCCTTTTTCTTCTTCTTCTTCTCTTTCGCCGAATCATCGGTCTTACCCTGCTCCTTTATATCCACCTTCGCCTGGTCAGCAGCAGGAGCTTGCTCAGCCTCCGCCTTCTTTCTCTTCTTCTTCTCCTTCTTTTCGGCAGCATCAGCAGCCTTTTTGGTGTCTGGGGGAGGTGCCGCAGAGGTATTCTCCACTATAGCGGGTTCGTTCGCCTATCAACGATCACATACAATCAGTGAAAACCACGACCTTGCATGTATACACGCGACTTACCTCGACCTCTCCCTTCGACGTTGACTTTTTCTCCTTTTGTCTCTTCTTCTTCGTTTTCGTGGAGGACGAATCGCGTTCGCCATCTTCGTTTTTCGTGGGCAAGGATGTCGTCGGTGTCGGTGCGGCATTCTGACTTGGTAGGGACGCAGGCGTCAATGCGTCTGCATTCGCATTCTTGACTTTGGATTCGGACTCGGAGGTCACCGGGGACATGCGCTGGGGAGAACCAAGAGGCGTGTAATTGGCGCCAGTCCCTTCGTTGCGCGGTGGCCACCCGCCCTGATATCCACCACGACCTTGGAAACCGCCTCTCCCGGCCCCACGTCCATTTCCCTGGAAACCGCCGCGACTGCTCTGACGCTCGTATGTGTGGCCGTTTGAGTTCCCGTACCCATTAGCGTAAGTGTTGGCATCGCCGTCTCCTCTTCCGTGGCCCTAGTCAAGGTCAGACATTTAGTCCCAGCTCAAGAATAGGTGAGGGTGAAAAAAAAACATGGCGCGACGGATGAAAGACCAATTAAACCCAGGATAGACCACATACCTTCTTCGGTCCCTTGTAAAGACCCTTTTGGTACTTTTCCGCCTCAGATATACACGACGTGTGCGACTTGTACTCGGCAGGAGAGTTGAATGTGGCCGAGCAGTCGATGCAGTCGAAGCCGGCGTGGCAGCGACCGTGGTGTTGGTCGAGCTTGGGTTTTTTGACGACGTCACTGCAGCCTGAATACAATATAATCACGATAATGAGAAGGATGAGATCAATGTGAACACTCACTGTGACATCTGATCGGGGTGCGTGACGAAGAAAATTGAGAATGTAGGATTCGATCAACCGTTAGACAAGAAAAACACGCACTGAAATGAAACCATTCGACGAGTCGTAGTATGTACAGAAAAGATGAAAACCGGCAAACGACAGGGACTTTTGCAGCAACGCAACGATGAAAAAGTTGACGTGCAGATTTGAATATTGAGTTTTAAGTCCACCGAATCCGGAAGATTCAATCAGCTTCACTATACGATCTCGATGAAGTGCACTCCCACGACCGTTCCGACTACCCTGGCGTGGCAAATCAATGTCATTCAAGACGAGGTCTTTTCTATGGAGCCAGCATGGGTGATGGCATGGCCTGGCCCTTGGGTGCCCGGTGGATCACTTCTCTCGTCAACGTGCAGTGACAGCAAAGGTTGCTTTCGAGATTATCACCGCTTCCTCAGGGAGTCCTGACGGTCACACCTAGTCATGAAAAGGTCTTGGAGTCAACTTTGACGAATATTCACGCTTCATGTTCTAGTGAACAGCACTCAAAAGTGGACGACAGCGAACGCAATGAACCAAAACGTAAAGTCGAAGGCACCGGAAAGGACGATGCATCAAACGCGATGATTGAAAGCTTGAAATAAAAGAATTCTTTCCTTTGCAACGGGTGTCCTGAACAACTCAGAGTATCCGTTTTCCCACTAGTCTGATTCGCTCAGAGCCCAGCGCACGCGTATTCAGCGAGCTCCTGACCTCTACGTGCAGGGCGAAGACGAGTCTGCAAGGCTTTTTTGTCCACACGGCGGATGGTTCAATGGAACACGCACACCGCCATTCGATATGGTCGTCTTGATCTCCGCCAAGCATGGGCTGCGTCACTTAGTAGTCAGCCTCACAAACTGTCAGCCACCCTTCTAATCATGCACTATGTTTCTCCTTCCGTTCTATAACGGCTAACAAGCGACTTCTTCCTCGGCACACTCTGCGTCCGGTAAGCATTTCACTATACTGCATTGCCTATAGCCAATATGACGCCTAGCAATATCGATCGCACATATCCACCGGTGATGTTCGTCGTGACAGGCCTTCATACCAAACGACGTCCATCTATCGACATTCCAACCAAGTCTATCGCAACGGCGGAGGAACAACAGCGTATCAATAGGCACATTGCCGAGTCACGCCCACATAGACCCCTTCGCACTGTCGAGTCTTATTCTTCAAGACAGCCTACTCAGTGTCGCGTATCAAAGCCAACGACGATGACACGCAACGACGGTGTTAACAAACCACCGCCCGCGGCTGGCAGACTTCCGGTCTGGAAGCCGCCTGCCGCCCCGCCTCGGATCCGCAAGTTCATACCGAAACCACTGATTCTGGTCGAGAGGATGAAGACGCGGCGTCAACTATTGTTGGTCAACTTGCCGTCTCCATACGTCGTTTCGGAGCCTCACCGTCACTTCGTTCCCGAATCGCCCAACTGTCCCATGGCGGCGGCGATAACCATGCCTGTACTTGCCTACGCGACGCCGACAAAGTACCAGACACCAACGCGCGACATTCCTTTGTCGTACTCGTGCTCAACTAGTGGCAGTGTTTCTATTCGGATATCTTCGCAGAGCGATATCATGATGAGACCGTTGTCGGTCGTCACTCTGGCCAACAGTACTTCAAGTACCGACACGTTCGTAGCCGATTCTCCATGTTGGGTGAAGCAGCCCTTCTCCAATGTTCCGCTTTTGGTTACGGGATGTGGGGTTGCCGATGTTTATTCAGAGGTCGGAGGTGATCCGGGGAAGAAATGCGTATTCAGCACAGGCGCCCCGGTACTTCTTGATTCAGTGGATGCGGACTTCGTGAATAGGACTTGCCACCCGACGGATGTTTTCGAGCCTACGCTGACGAGCACGCCCCATGGATCAAGTAAATCAGATATCGATATCGATGATGTTCCGCCCTTGCCATCATTGGTAACATCCACGGCTCATCCACCGGAGCAGTTGCCTGCGCTCTTCAATGGTTCCGAGATCGCGTCTCCGACGTCTCGGGCGGTATATTCCTTCAACGCTCCCATTGGCGCATATACCGTAAAGCTTCCCAACTCCAGGTCCTCGGTTGCGCTCTTGGACGAAGCTCGTCTCGCAATTTTGTCGGGTTCCACCATGTCGCATCCGAAGCCGATGAATTCCGATGCCCTTTTCATGACGTCTGCAAATGCACCCAAGTCAGCTTCCGACTCGCGGCGGAGACGCGTCGACTCTCCCTCTCCGACGCTCGTCCTCGACGGGGTTTTTGCCCTCCCACACGCACCGCCGCCGTCGTTGTTTTCACCTCAGAAGATGACACGTCGCCCCCTCTCCGAGTTACCCCAAGCATTCACCTTTGCTGCCCCCTTCTCCTTCCCCACCGCCAATCTTAGTCCCACCGCGGTCGTTGCCGCCTCCTCGCCGCAACTCCTATTCACGCCCACGCCATGGTCAGCGACGGCATCTGGGGAACGTTCGGACGCTGAGTCGCCCCGGTCGAAGCTCGCGCGTGTTCTCACCGCTAGCGCCAGCACAAACGTCAACGCCAACACCAATGCCAGGGAAAACCCTCACGCCATCGTCTACACCAACAGCAACGCAGACGCTTCGCCGCGAATAATAACTCGGGCTCGCTGGCAGGGATTAGGGCGAAGGCGGGGGAGCGGGAGCGGGCGTGGTACACCATCATCCGTAAAGGGAACAGGCGTCCGTGCGTCAAATGAGCGGAGAAGGGTCAAGTTCGAAGGGTTGGAGGCAAGGGCGCGAAGGTCGGGCGAGGTCGGGCTAGGGCGTCATGATGGCGGTGAAGATCTCAGGAGAAATGGTAGTGGGAAGACAACGATGGACAGGCTGTCGCTTTCGAGCCGCGTTGGGATGGTAGCGAAGCTGCGTGAGAGGTGGGAGGCGGGAGCAGTTGGGCAATATTGTCATAGTTCTGACGGTTTCGTGTGATGGCATGTAGGCGTTCTTCTTTCTTTCCACCTTCGAGCTGGTTGTTGTTATATTCACTGTTGGTCAAAGTTCGAAAGCGAGTCTTCTGGGGACGTTGCGCCGAATCAGGAGAACAAAACGCGTCTGATCGCACTTGAATTCGATGGAGCTACTTAAACACTAGGCTGTATGATGCAGCTCAAGTAAACACAATGAATCCACAGAGACAGAGCAGAGCAAGAGTGACAGTCCTAGTGTACATCAGCTGATTACTTAATTGAAGACGAGGCCCTGCCATCAAATTTCCAGGATACACAATCATCTCCGAGTCTCGCGTAACGCTATTATGCCCCGCATGTTGATCAAACTTCAAGCTGAACCCTTGAATCCCAGAATCATCACTTCTACCGTTGAGATGGTTATCTTCTCTCTGGATCTGTATCACACTCAGGCTGGCTTGAGGACTTCGACGTTCTAGGGTTGCCATCTGCATGTCTATCATTGACCCCAACATTGTGCTCGGCCTCAGAGTAGCGCAGACTGTTCAAAACGCGATTGCTCTGATAGCGCGACAGTAGCCGCTGGATCCGCCTATTCCGTACGAGTCCACTGATCAGCAGCATAACTACACTCACACAAAATGTTATCACCAGTACGCACCCGTATCCTTGAACAGACAGATATATCGGTGCGGCCACAGCTAGCATGGCTATCGCTGGGACGCCCAGCAGCGCAGGAAGAACGATCACCATCGCTCCGTCGCGCAGAAATGACCCCAGGCGGTCCCAGTGTTGAATGTGAGGAGGCAGGGTATCTCCGATTGTCATCAGACCTTCTTCCGAAAGCAGCTCTTCGTCCACAGCTTTGATAAACCTGTCAATCATATCAATGACGTCGACTGAAAAAATGAAGTACCCGCTCAGTGCCAGTGTGCAGCCTCGATACTGCTAACAAAGGTGGCTCACTTCGATCGGGAGTCTTGACGCGCCAAGGAGGCGTATCTTGCTCCTGGATGAGTGTTGCAGACAGATACAAATCCTTCAAGCTGCCGTATTGTATCGTCTCGCGCGCAGCATCCCGCAATAACTCTGAAACCAGTTCCAGTCATCGCCTCGCTGATATCACGGGCTTAATACTCACTATTCTGTGCTAAATTGCGCAGCGCGCACGCAGGCCCCATCATCCACGAAGGCGGCCGGGATGGCACATTCAATGAGATAACTGAATGAATGTCTGTGGGCTCGTTGATCGTCTCAGATGATCGCATAGTACAATCTTCGTCGAGGGGAATCGGCCGCTCTTGAGTTTCTCTTGGCGCAGGGGGGTGGATCGACAGATAGCCCTCAGGGAGAAGCATCTCGATAATCTGAGGTATGTGAGGTTTGATGGCCGCTACGCCATACTCTAAAGTTGCAAGACATCAGATACGATTTTCCGAACAGCAACAGCGCATACTTGTCATTGCCAACGCAGAGAGGATCGTCACACCCGCTTTCTGAACCTTCCATTCTGTGTTCTGCAGATGCTTCAAACTGTTCCCGACAAGTTTGCGAGTCCAAGTATCGTCCTTGTCTAATGTACCTCAGTCACGAACACCAAATCATGTCAGATGCGTACCAAAGGTGCGGAAGATATCCAGGTAGATGAGGGTTGTCCGTATCTCCCCCAGCTTTTCCTTTCTCAACTTGATCTCCAGCATCTTTGTGATGTCGTAACCCTTGACCTTTCTTCGCAGGTCGTCTGTCACAAATGGTTCAGTGTCCTGTCGAGAATTATTGATAGCTCCGAGTCGGTACCGTGTTGCATGAAGTTTGCGAAGATCTGGAACCCTTCGACTTGGCCAACAGTATCGTCAAAATAGTCCTCTTGTAGCATACCAACAATGTATTTCGCAAGAAGATCCTTCCTCGTAGCCTCCTTTATGTCGTCTATCGAGATTCTGAGTTCCGCGACTCACACTGAGATGTATGTCACTCACTGTAACAGACAGCCAAGACATAGGCAGCGAGCAATGCAGTGTCCTTATGTTGCAGTTGATCGATGAAGACGTCTAACAAGTGAACTTCACAAAAATGTTCACGAACGATAGTGGCTGGGGGAAATTGGCGTGAACCTGTGCCTGTGCTTGTGACGGTACACGTCGAAAGTAAACCCACCTTTACACAGCCTGAGGAGGGTTATCGTTGCAGCGGTACGCCCATGAGCATTCCCCTTCTCAACGGTCTTTTTCAATTCTCCAATAAGTTCTTTTTTTCGATCGGTGAGCTCTGTGGCATCTGATACAACAGAATATCACAGTTGGATCCTTGTTATAAACGGCTTGAGTAATCTCACTCACCCTCACCGAGCGCAAAGATGTAACGCAACGACCGTTCCCCAGCTGACTCGTCACCATTGAATTTCATGTGGACCAAAGCGCTGGCGAAATTTTCTCGAACTTTTGCTTCGCGAAGGTCCAATTGTCCTAAGTCATTGATTAGTAAGAAAATACAACAGAGAGCGCATTCACCTGCCTGATTCATTATTATTGTGATTGTACAAGGTAAGCAATATTTCGGTAGCGAGAGGACCAATGATTTTCCCATGCTTTCTAGCCAGCTCTCTCATCCTAGGCTTTCCAATAGAGCACAGGTCCTCGGCTGTTAAGGCGGAGTTTCTCAATGACTATGACCCACGAAGATAGCTGAATACTCGCCTTCCGAATATCGTGACAGTGTCATCACCATGCGCAGTGCAGCGGTTAGGTGTGACGGGTCTAAGAAGGGTCATACATATGTATGCAGTCCCAACCATGACTGCAGTGCTTACCTTCCGCCTCCAATATCTTGCAGAGTCTTGGTACACTGGAATTAGTAGGGTGGTTTTCCCCAAGCCTTTCGATCATAGTGTTCCGAGTGTCCTCTACCTGATCATGAGTGAATTGCCAGATGAATACATATAATCGACGCACCATACAGCAATAGGGAGTTTAGGCCATCCATGGCCTGCACAAAGCTCGCCCCCGGTTTCTTGATGTTCGCATCAAGCAGATTTACAAGCATTCCCAAGATATTATGGTCGGACAGAATACGCTGTCGCAAGATCTCGTGCTTCGCCAAGGGCCTCAGCAGAGCGACGACTCTGGGACAATCTCGATGCTTATGCGCAGCCAGAATGGTACGAAGACATTTCTTAGCATCATTAAATGCGTTCTCCGAAAGTTCCTCGGGATCACAGGCTGTAACGTAAAATTATTTACTATGCAATGTCGCGGAAATAGGCGGCTTACAAGTTTCATAATAGGCGACGAAGGAGACAAGCCTAACTAGCGGAGCGTAATTGGGGTTCCCAATGATCATCTCGAACGTTTCTCGCCAATTGGGTACATCCCGAACGCTTCGCTTCCCCTCATCTGAGGATGGTGAACGATAGTAATGGCACGATGGAAAAGAGGCTCACTGAATCGCAGCATGAACAGCAACCTTTCGAGATATATCGGTGCTGGAACCCCTTGCTGAACACCCAAACGGGATAACAGCTCTCGTGCAGCGGTATTGTCAAAGAGACCTGTTTCCCAAAACTGGTCGTCCAGTCTTGCTTCGTCGAGATCGGTATGGATGATGGGTATTTCGAAACCCTCTCCTAGCGTCGCTTGCGGCTTGTATGCGTTTGCATAAAGAATAGATGCGTGGATCTTTTGACCGGGTATGATATGACGTGGTTCCAGCCGGTGCATGCTACAAAGTACAACATCAGCGGGATTGACCGGCAAGACATCAAAATCTCACCGTTGAGCATCATTACCGGCTCCACTATAAGACACTTGATGTTTGATGGCCAGATACTCAGTTGCTCGCCAGGCAGCGCTCATTGAATTGTTGATGCCAAAATTAAGATCGTCTGGCATCCAGACTAGGTCTGTTGGGTGCAGAACGAGACCATGCGCAGCCGCTTCTCGACGCATCCATAACAACGAAACATTGCCGACCTGGTGAAACTTTCCTGGACAGTCCTTACCACCTCTGTAGGGAATACATCAGTATAGTGATTGTGGTCTACAGAGGCCCTTACACATCTGAATGACTGCCAGCAAACCAGACCTCCTTGATATCCGATCCCTTGTTTTCCTTCGGTCTGAGTGAGTTGTCATCGTGGCTCTGAGGAGGGTGGCGCAGTTGATTCACAGGTGTTGGAGTATGTTCAACGTCAAGGGAAGTCCCAACGTAATTAGACTCTCCCTCGTGCATTTGGGGATTCAGTTCATGGAAGTATTCTGGCATGAATTTCACCCTACGTTCGTCCAGAGCGAGCGCGTGCCTAATATGACACGCAGACATAGAAAGAGAAATTTCCCCTCTTGTAAGCCCCACGGAGGAGACAGTGTCCCTGAATAAGATCAGTTCAGGCAATTATTCGACAGAACGACGAGAGTGACAAGAATCACCATACTCCGATGAAGTGCACCCTCAGGTCCTTGCACGAAAAGATTTTCTTGAATTTCCTTGCAATCTGCTTCGCCTCGGGGTTTCCTGGTCGAATGTCTTGATAGTGATTGTAGGCCCTGCTCCGGCTCCATTGTAAAGCGATTCTCGATTCATGGAACGGCTACTCACGTCGCAATTTGTTTATCCGTTGGTGTTCTTATCAACCCAACCTAACACACCTGCTTAGACCTGCACGAAGATGAGAGCTGCTGTTGGCTCCATACCTCATGTATCATCCCTGCGAGAACCCGAACCTGATATGCGCCACGAGAGAAACCTGCAATAAAATCATCAACCAGGTAAGTTGCAACGAAGAATTGGACCCACCAAAGAGGTATATTTGATCTCCTTCTTGATACTTCCCTGCTAGCCAACCATATGCTTCCTTGATATTCTTGTCTATATTCCTGTCGTGAAGTCATAACATCGCAACAAAACACGGATAGATGCAACACATCACGAACCATGCGACAGCCATGTCAAATTTGTCCAAGACCACTTCCTTCACACGGCCAAGACCGCTGCATGATTTCGGACGCGTCCCAATTCCGCTGGAATAATATGCATGTTGCTTCAGAGTGGTCGTTTCGCGATTGATCATGTCGAATATTTTCATCACATTGGTATTCTGAGGATAGTCGTTAGCTGAGAGAAAGATGCCAGTTATACCTGTAACCTGAGTGAAGGTAATTACATTCCGACCAAACTGGTTCGAAGTGCCGTCGATACACACAACCAGGTTCCTCGAATTCTCCACTTTTCCGGGATTGCATTCAAGGCACCTGGAGTATACAGAGGGAATTGTCGTGAGCATGCGCGCACTCTCAAGTTGAGGTAGAGTACTAAGGCCCTCGGTGGTCATGGGGTCAGGAAGTGTCGAGATCGGGTATAGAGGGTAAATACAAGAAGTGGAGGAATGCTTTTCTCGTGCATATCGTTGAGTGAGTTCAAATAGGGTCGGAGACGCCCACGAGGAATCAGTGTAACAGGTGATTTGGGTTCAAGTGGCTGGTATGGACGGCCGCGGGAATTAGGAGGAGCGCTTACTAGTTTGTGTGGAATGTACCACCTCACCTTGATCACGACTCACGAGCATCTTCAAGACGTTTTGATCTGGAGCATCCATGGGCGTATACTATCCAGCCGCTCAACAGGAGGTTCGGAACGTGTGAGGGTACTTACAAGAGCGCCAAGCCACATACGCCACCACTACAAAACCACCGGTCAAGGTTCTTATTGTAAGTAACGGAGATTCGCGACGGTTCTAGTAATACCGGATCTTTCCGAATTCCAGATTTTGTATTACAGCGAGGCCTAGCCTGAGAGTCCACCGTGACCGCGCTTTTCAGGCTCCGTATATACTACTTCCTGGCTAGCCACCGTTTTAAACTGAGCCCATGTTCTTCCAGATTTTCAGCCAGATATAGTCCTGGCTTCATGACTCTACATTTCAACCCCCTCGACCGCAGCCGCACGCTAGGGGACACTGGCAGGAGATCAGGCCTTTACGTATCGCAAAAACAACTGGTTCTCAACTTCCCAGCGACGTCATAGGGTCAATGGATATCCGATCATGATGAGCGCTCGCCGTATCTCTGGCATCCCAGCTTCTTCGCAGGGACTTTCACCGAACTTCATGGTCCGGGCACGCTTGCGGATAATTGGAGTTCAAATTCTCTCAGCGGGTCCTTCCACTATTCTCCTTCCCTGTTTCAGCACCAAAATGAACCCCCGTTCCGACAGCCGTGGGGAAGACAACCCTCATTATTCCACTCTTGATGGTGGATGTCGCTGGCTGTTGAACGATGCCTATCTCACCCATTTTATGATCATCGTGGGTCACATTCCTGAGCATGGGACGTTGTCCAACAAGTTCTTCCTGAGAATGAGAATGGAAGTGTAATAGACCAAACGACTCGCAATCACTGCGTGTCTAAGCATGTGGGATGGAGCAGGCACCGCAGGCGGTATTTCACTTCGTCCAACTTCAGCTTCATTACTCAAAGAGGCAATGCTCCGCTGTCTAACAATTCATTCCGCAGCAACCCGAGGTCACTGCCAGTGATCTCTGAACATGCACCTAGATCTTATTAAGTATAATGAAGCTGATTCAAGGAGCCGAGAATATGATCACATTATTGTGCTTCGCAGCAAGGTCCCCGGCAGTCGACGATCTCGTTCGAACAACCGACACAAACTGTGTCGGCCCTGCCGATCGACTCGGCATCAAGGCAAGGTGACTCCGTGTCGAAGCACACAGTCGTTCAAAACCATGCTCAAAACAGCCCCCAAAGAGGGTCCCAGTGGTTGAATGCACCCCCTTCTTTTTTTCTCTCCTAGAATAAGAGTCGCTAACACAACAGGAAACCACATTGTGCATACATAGGAATCGAATGTACGCTTGGCCTCGTTCCAACAATCAAGCGCTTTTTCATTAGCAGGTGGCCCCCGAATTCGGACTCCAGTAATTTCTTCTGTCTGTAAGACCAGAAGACCGGAAGTACTACAAACGCGCGACCTACTATTTATCTATATATGCTTCATTCTGAACCTATCCAGCATGCACTGCATAAGGAGCGCTTCGTGCTCTACTTGCTGTAGTGGAAATGACCAATAAGCTGCTGCACGGCTGGTCGCATGACCGCGGTATGACCAGCGCTCGATCTGGGGCGCTAGAAGGTTCGCCATGACTGCAATTCTGCGAGGAAATGAGATCAGCTGGACAGGCGTCCGACTGAAGCTCTGTTCATATTTCGAACGCGGTGTTAACGCATTTTCTCCGCAGCCTGGGCAGTCCAGTGTCCGATTGTCACATCGGCGGAGAGTCGTCCACACCCTGGCAGCGCCCCTTCTGCCCCTCTTTCATGTGTTCCCTTATGGGCGGCTAACACATATGATGGCGCTTCCCCCACAGGCAGAATTGGTGCGGTTGAAGACATAATTGCTTCGATCGCAGCTGGGATATCGCCCAGAAAGAAAGACAAACAGATTCTTCGCAGCAACTTCTCTTCTTGGGATTCTACTTAGGATGCATTCGCGATAAATAGATTACATGAATCAATTATATTATCGTTATGTAGTTGTGTGAACATACTCACATCATAGTATAGGAGATCGAGAGCGCCAACTGACGAGTACGAGTATCTACCCTATCAACGAGTCTCTTGGAGGAACGAAGAACAAGCAAAAAAGCACGGGGTGCATCATATGTAGTCGGTTTGACTGCAACACTACTAAACGATAATCTGAATCCCTCATTCTTTGTGCATCATCCGTTGCACCACCCTGGGTGTGCGTGTTATTCACATCATTTAGGTTTTTACTGACACGTCTCCACTCGGAGCACCTTGCCTTTATGGTCGTCTCAACTTCATGTCTACTTAACTTCTCCCCCGTTGGCGTGACGCAGAGCATCGTTTGCAGAGGGTGATGGTATCCATCGGACAGACCTAACTATCCATGCACGTTAGTATGATCACACCCACCGACGAGTGGTCCCATGATACACAATCGCACACCTGGATAAACAGACAAATCCGTTCATATGGTCACGCCGGCTCAGCATCACGACCGCCAAGCCACCTCTGATGGACGCGAAACCGTCTTCCAACGTTGGTTTTCCGTCGACGGCTTCAAGCATGTTGTCAATCGCTTCCATGATCTTATTGTCAACTGAGGAAATAAACAAATGGCATCGTTCAGTACTCGGTTCCGATATGAGGTCCTGTAAGTTACCAATAACTAAGAAGTCGACTTACTTTGATTGAGGGCCACGAAGTGCCGCCGCCAACGGGGTGTCTTCCTCCTGAACAAGGGTTCCAAACACGTACAAATGCTTCAGGTCGCTGTGCGGCGCGGTACCACGCATAGATTCCCGTAGCGTCTCTAGAGGAAAAATACGTCACGACATGACATCAATCCAGATGGTCCCGAAGGACGATAGGTCAACATTTGCTGTTCTGTGCTAAATTCACGCAGCGCGCATGCGGGCCCATCATCTCCGAAGGCGGACGAGACGGCAGATCTAGCGAGGCGGGGATTAGGGAGATCGTGGCCGGTAGTCGGTTTCGCCCTTCCACTGATGTTCTGGATTGGCAGATATTCTTCCGGGAGCAACACCCCGATGATTTGGGGTATGTAACTTGAAGTGTACTTATCTCATGCTTCCGCTCCGTCCGCTACTAATATCACAAAACATTCAACGAGAACTCTCTGCAGGATATCTGAGATGCTTACTCATCTGAGCCAACACAGAGCATATCGTGAACCCTACCTTTTGGACCTTCCAAGCAGGCTGCCTCCAGTGGGCAAAGGTCGAGTGCTTGTTGTCCAAGGATAACGGCCTCGTTGAGGTTTGTCATTTCCCCAACCGGTTAATAACTAGTGTATTTACAGCTAGTGCCGATCTGACAGCCAACTTGATTCAAACGTTGTTCAAATATGTTGATCGGTAAGTTGGGGTCCAGAGTCCAGACGAGGCCGGGTCCTAGCGGAGTTTTAAAACTACTAAGTAACTTGGGCAAGCGCCGTTTGGCAACGGCAGAAACCTTGCTTGTAAAGTGAGAGGTCCCGGTCCGCTGCATTGATAACACCAGGGCACGCAGTCTGGCGACCTTGGAATGAGGGCTGCATTGATAGTCACAAGACAGGTCACGGTGAAAGCGGCAATTTCCGGTAAGACAGGGGTTGCACTTTCTCACGAATTTCACACCCGAGAGAAACCTTGTCACGGTCAAGCAAACAAGCCCGATACCAAGGACGACCTCGCAAAAATGGCCCACCAATGCAGTTCAATGCGCAGCGTCAACACCATGACGGTACACACTGACTATGACCTCCTGCGACTTGTCGGGGCTCTCATGGGGCTTGACATGCTCGCTGACACTTCCTTTTCAACAGCTTGCCAGCCTTCGCATGGTATACCCCTGCAGCCTCCGTAGCACCACCGGACTTACTATCTGACTGAGAGACGTTGCTAACGAGAGTGCATCCATCGCACTCACGAACAATACACTCGGACAAATCCAGGTTGGCTCTCCATCGTCAATCCTCACAGCAACTCCACGGCCACTAACTCGCCGCAACCATCAGACCGCCGTCAACCGTAACTGCTCATGGGCGACCAGTCAAGCAACCTGTTTATCTGAAATGGAAGCTGAGTAGCTCGCCGGTCATCGTATCGCTCGCACGGAGCTGCAGTATCGTTACACTAACAATTGGAGCCACCAAAGCTGCCTCGCCATCATCATCATCGACTGCGGTACACCACTGACGGAACCGTGTTGCCGAAAGAAGCTGTAATGTGGATCCCAACACACATCGACCGTCAAAGAAGCCATGCAAGGATAAGCCGTGCACGTATTTGTCGGAGCAATGAGTGCAACGGGCGCTGGAATGTCTCAAAATGTGCTATAAAGGTGCTCATTGCACGTCTCGCTGACTTCGTGTTCATGTCGATCGATGCACTTTATGGCATCGTAGCCTGAATCTACCACAAACATGGTACCTGAGTTCCTGGACACTCATGTAATTTGGTCATTCCCCAGACCTTTTATTATCATTCTACTATTTACTATGCATAGATCTGAACGTTACTATGTAATGGTATTCGTTCTGTGGTCTATGAATGCAACACGAACCATATACAGCGACCACACGACGGCATGCCACACATCAAGCGAACAAAAACGCGTCTGACCGCACTTGAATTGAATGGAGCTACTGAAGCATGGTACCAGGTTGTACGTAGCTCAAGTAAACAGGGCATCGAGGTGATGTACTACATATCAGACCTCGAAACAGCAAACCCATCGTACGTCTTCCATGACAGCCAGCTCGACACGTCCGTGGAGCTGTGTCAGAGGGGTGGCACGGGTCCATACGGATGTTGCTGGTTAGTTTGTTGTCCGTTGTTCTCGTGCACGGGGGCCATTCCTTCTCCTGCCTGGTCCAACGTTCTAGGATTGCCATCTGCATGTCCATCATTGACCCCAACATTGTGCTCGGCCTCAGGGTGATGCAGACTGTTCAAAGCGCGGTTGCTCTGATAGCGCGACAGTAGCCGTTGGATCCACCTACTCCATACGAGTCCACTGATCAGCATAACTACACTCACACAAAATGTTATCACCAGTACCCTTGAACAGACAGATATATCCGTGCGTCCACAGCTAGCATGGCTATCGCTGGGACGCCCAGCAATGACCCCACACGGTCCCAGTGTTGAATGTGAGGAGGCAGGGTATCTCCGATTGTCATCAGACCTTCTTCCGGAAGTAGCTCTTCATCCACAGCTTTAATCACCCTGTCAATCATATCAATGACCTCGGCTAGAAAAAATGAAGTACGCAGTGCTCAGTGTCAGTGTGCAGCCTCGATACTGCTGACAAAGGTGGCTCACTTCGATCGGGAGACTTGACGTGCCAAGGAGACGTATCTTTCTCCTGGACGAGTGTTCCAGACAGATGCAAATTCTTCAAGCTGCCGTATTGTATCGTCTTGCGCGCAGCGTCCCGCAATTTCTCTGAAACCAGTTCCAGTCATCGCCTCCCTCATGTCACGGGCTTAACACTAACTATACTGTGCCAGATTGCGCAGCGCGCACGCAGCCCCCATCATCCGCGAAGGCGGCCGAGATGGATCATTCAATGAAATAACTGAGTGAGTGTCTGTGGACTCGTTGATCGTCTCAGATGATTGCATACGATCTTCGTCGAGGGGAATTGACTGCTCAGGAGTTTCTCTTGGCACTGGCGAATGATCCTTGGGAAGAAGCATCTCGATAATCTTATGTATCTGACGTTTGATGGCCTTTACGCCATACTCTAAATTTGCAAGACATCAGATACGATTTTCCGAACAGCAACAGCGCACACCTGTCATTGCCAACGCAGAGAGGATCGTCACACCCGCTTTCTGAACCTTCCATTCTGTGTTCTGCAGATGCTTCAAACTGTTCCCGACAAGTTTGCGAGTCCAAGTATCGTCCTTGTCTAATGTACCTCAGTCACGAACATCAAATTATGTCAGATGCGTACCAAAGGTGCGGAAGATATCCAGGTAGATGAGGCTCGTCCGTATCTCCCCCAGCTTTTGCTTTCTTAGCTTGGTCTCCAGCACCTTGGTGATGTCGTAAGCATTGACCTTTTTTCGCAGGTACTCTGTCACAAATGGTTCAGTATCCTGTCAGGAATTATTGATAGCTCGGTACCGTCTTCCATGAGTTTTGCAAAGATCTGGAACCCTTCGACTTGGCCAACAGTATCGTCAAAATAGTCCTCTTCTAGCATACTAACAATGTATTTCGGAAGAAGATCGTTCCTCATAGCCTCCTTTATGTCGTCTACCGAGATTCTGAGTTCCGCGACTCGCACTGAAATGGATGTCACTCACCGTAATTCAAACAGACAGCCAAGACATATGCAGCGAGCAATGCAGTATCCTTATGTTGCAGTTGATCGATGAAGACGTCTAACAGGTGAATTTCACGAAAATGTTCACGGACGATAGCGGCTGGGGGAAATTGGCGTGAACCTGTGCTTGTAGGAGTTACGCTACACGGCAAAAGTAAACCCACCTTTGCATAACCTGAGGAGGGTAATCGTTGCATCGGTACGCCCATGAGCATGCCCCTTCTGAACGGTCTTTTTGAGTTGTTCGATAAGTTCTCTCTTTTGATTGGTGAGCACTGCGGCATCTGATACAAAAGGATATTATATTCATTGCTAGAATTGGCCTGAGGAATCCCACTCACCGAGTGCAAAAATGGTACGCAACGACTGTCCTTTGAGGTGGCCCCGTCCTCCAGCTGATTCATCACCATCGAACTTCATGCGGACTAGAGCGCTCGCGAGATTTTCTCGAACTTTTGCTTCGCGAACGTCCAATTGTCCTGAGACCATTGATCAGCAAGAAAATAGAACAGACGACGCATTGGCCTGCCTGATTTATGATTATTGGGCTTGTACAAGTTAAGCAATGTTTCGGTAGCGAGAGGACCAATGATTTGCCCATGCTTTCTAGCCAGCTCTCTCATCCTAGACTTTCCTATAGAGCACAGGTCCTCGGCTGTTAAAGCGGAGTTTTTCATTGACAATAACCCACGAAGATAGCTGAATACTCGCCTTCCGGATATCGTGACAGTGTCATCACCATGCGCAGTGCAGCGGTTAGATAGGTCGGGTCTAAGAAGGGTCATACATCTATATGCAGTCCCAACCATAACTACAACGCTTACCTTCCGCCTCCAATATCTTGCGGAGTCTTGGTACACTGGAATCAGGGTGATTTTCCCCAAGCCTCTCGATGATAGTGTTCCGAGTGCCCTCTACCTGATCATGAGTGAATTTCCAGATGAATACATATAATCGACGCACCATGCAGCAATAGGGAGTTCAGGCCATCCATGGCCTGCACAAAGCTCGCCCCCGGTTTCTTGATGTTCGCATCAAGCAGGTTTACAAGCATTCCCAAGATATTATGGTCGGACAGAATACGCTGTCGCAAGATCTCGTGCTTCGCCAAGGGCCTCAGGAGAGCGAGGACTCTGGGACAATCTCGATGCTTGTGCGCAGCTAGAATGTCACTTAGACGTTGCTTCGCTTCTTTAAATGCGTTGTCCGAAGGTTTCTTGCGAGGCGTCGAGGGACTCCTCGGTTCCACCTCGGAATTGCAGGCTGTAACGGAAAATTATTCACTATGCAACGTCTCGGAAATGGGCGGCTCACATGCTTCATAATAGGCGACGATGGAGACTAGCCTGACTAGCGGATCATAATCGTGGCTCTCGATGATCCTCTCGAACGTGTCTTGCCAATTAGGTACACCCCTAACACTTCGCTTCCCCTCATCTGAGGATGGTGAGCGATATCAATGGTATGATGGAAAAAGAAGCTCACTGAATCGCAACATGAACAACAACCTGTCGAGATATATCGGCGCAACCACTTGCTGAACACCCAAACGGGATAACAGCTCTTGTGCTGCGGTCCCGTCAAAGAGACCTGTTTCCCAAAACTGGTTGTCCAGTTCTGCCTCGTCGGAATCAGTGTGTATAATGGGTATTTCGAAACCCTTTCCTAGCGTCGCTTGCGGCTTGTACGCGTTTGCATACAGAATAGATGCGTGGATCTTTTGACCGGGCATGATATGACGTGGTTCCAGCCGATGCATGCTACACAGTACTACAAGGTCAGCGGGATGGATCGGCAAGGCACCAAAATCTCACCGTTGAGCGTCATCGCCTGCACCATTATAGGACACTTGATGTTTGATGGCCAGATACTCAAATATTCGCCAGGGAGCGCTCATTGAATTACTGATGCCAAGATCATCTGGCATCCAGACTACGTCTGTTGGGTGCAGAACAAGACCATGCGCAGCCGCTTCTCGACGCATCCATAGCAACGAAACATTGCCGACCTGGTGAAACTTTCCTGGACGGTCCTGACCACCTCTGCCCGGAATACATCAGTAAAATGATCGCGGTCTACAGAGGCCCTTACACGTCTGAATGACTGCCAGCAAACCAGACCTCCTTGATAACTGGGTTTTCATCGTCGCTCTGAGGAGAGTGGCGCCGTTGGTTCACAGGTGTTGAAGTATGTTCAACGTCAAGGGAAGGCACGACGTAATTAGACTGTCCCTCGTGCGTTTGGGGATTTTCATGGAAGTATTCTGGCATGAATTTCACCCTACATTCGTCCAGAGCGAGCGCATGTCTAATATGATACGCAGACGAAGACATCGAAAGGGAAATGTCCCCTCTTGTAAGCCCCACGGAGGAGACCGTATCCCTAAATAAGATCAGCTCCAAGGTTATCCGACAGAAAGACGAGAGTGACAAGACTCACCATACTCCGATGAAGTGCACCCTCAGGTCCTTCCACGAGAATGTTTTCTTGAATTTCCTGGCAATCTGCTTCGCCTCGGGGTTTCCTGGTAGAATGTCTTGACAGTGATTGTAGGCACTGCCTCGGCTCCATTGTAAAGCATTTTTCAATTCACGGAACGGCTACTCACGTCGCAATCTGTTTCTCCGTCGATGTCCTTATTAACCCAACCTAACACACCTGCTTAGGCCTGCATGAGGATGAGAGCTGCTGTTGGCTCCATACCTCATGTATCATCCCTGCGAGAACCCGAACCTGATATGCGCCACGAGAGAAACCTGCAATACAATCATCAACTAGGTGAGTTGGAACGAGGAACTGGACCCACCAAAGAGGTATATTCGATCTCCTTTTCTATAACTCCCTGCTAGCCAACCATATGCTTCCTTGATATTCTTGTCTATATTCCTGTCGTGAAGTCATAACATCGCAAAGAAACGCGGATAGATGCAACACATTACGAACAATGCGACAGCCATGTCAAATTTGTCCAAGATCGATTCCTTCACACGGCCAAGAACGCTGGATGATTTCGGACGCGTCCCAATCCCGCTGGAATAATATACATGTTGCTTCGGAGTGGTCGTTTCGCGATCGATCATGTCGAATATTTTTACAACATTGGTATTCTGAGGATAGTTGTGAGCTGAAAGAAAGATGCCAATTATACCTCAGTGAAGGCAATTACATTCTGACCAAACTGGTTCGAAGTGCCGTCGATGCATACAACCAGGTTCCTCGGATTCTCCCCTTGTCCGGTAGTGGATTGAGCGACCCTGGAGCATACAGAGGGGGCTGTCGTGAGCATGCGCGCACTTTCAACTTGAGGCAGAGTACTAGAGCCCTCGGTGGCCATGCCAGGAAGTGTCGAGACAGGGTATAGAGGGCAAATACAGTGGAGGAATGCTTTTCTCGTGCATATCGTTGAGTGAGTTCAAATAGGGTCGGAGACGTCCACGAGGAATCAGTGTAACAGGCAGTGATTTGGTAGCTCAGGTTGCGGCTGGTATGGACGGCCGCGGGAATTAGGCGTCTGACTCTATCTGGTAGTATGTACCACCTCACCTTGATCACGAGCGTCTTCAAGATTCTTCGATCTGGAGCATTCATAGGCGTGTACTACTTTGATCGAGCCTCAACAGGAGATACAGGCATCAAGCTTCAAGTGCGGGTGCATGCATTCTGCTTCGGAACATGTGAGGATACCTTTTTTTTTTTGATTCCATTTTCGTCCCTTTTGGGGTCAAACCCTATGTGGGACGTACTAGAGTAGGGGCCTTGCCCCGCCGCTTCCCTGAATCCACAAATGCCCCGCTAGGCCAGGCTTAAGGCCCCCCGACAGTTTTAGACGTGAGGGTACCTTAATAGAGCGTCAAGTCACATAGAAAGGTCCTCCGGGCGGTCCTGGACCCCAGAAAGTCGAAACAGCACACATGATTCGGACGACGACGGAACTTGAAGACCGAAAGGAACACACAAGTTGAAGGCTTTCCAGCCTGGAGGTCCTGAGTTGCTTAGTTTACTATGTTAGGGAAACGACCAGCACAAAGGTGAAATCGCAAACGTAAATGCTCCGTGGACACACGCATCATGAATGTCAGAATCACGAACAGTTACGCCTTCCGCGATCAACGCACGAACAGAACCATGAACCGGTTGTGATACCGATGGAAAATATGGTGGAAAGTCGGTAACCGCCACACGAGAACACGTTGCGACGGGCGAGCGAACCCAGAATTGCAAGTGAAATCTGAAACAGACCGCATCCAAGTTTATAACTTAGTTAGATCACTCATCTAACGTCCGCAAGTGGAAACGAAACCCATATAAACTACAAATCAAGAAAGATCGCGCGAGCCAGACACTGGAAGCTGCATCCGTGCAGACCTTGTCATCCCTAGGATTAATGTTAATGCTCTGTAAACCTGTACCCTACGAGTCCAGGAATACATACACCGAGAATTTACACAGTCAAGGTTCTTATTTGTAAGTAAGTACGGAGATTCGCGACAGTTTTTCCGGATCTTTCCGAATTCCAGAACCGCTGGTATTACAGCGAGGCCCAGAGTTCATGCCGCACTTTTCAGGCTCAGTATATAGCCACCGTTTCAAACTGAGCCTAAGTTCTTCCAGACTTTCAGCCAGAAATAGTCCTGGCTTGATGACTCTACATTGTAGTCTGCTCGACCGCAGCCGCACACTAGGGGACAGGAAATTAGGCCTTCACGAATCGCAAAAACAACTGGTTCTCACCTTCCCAGCGACGTCATAGGGTCAATTGATATCACGACGAGCGCTCGGCGTATCCCTAACATCCCAGCTTCTTCGCAGAAACTTTCACCGACTTCATGGTTCAGGCACGCTCGCGGACAATTGGAGTTCAAATTCTCTCAGCGGGTCCTTCCACTATTTGATGATCATCGTTGGTAACATTTCTGAGGATGGGAAATATTGTCCAACAAGTCCTTCCTGGGAATGGAAGTATAATAGACCAAACAACTCGCAATCACTGCGTTGTCTAAGCATGTGGGTTGGAGCAGGCACCGCAGGCGGTATTTCACTTCGTCCTTCTTGAGTTTCATTCCTCAACGAGGCAATGCTCCGCTATCTAACAATTTATTCTGCAGAGACTCGAGGTCACCGCCAGTGATCCGAATGTTGGGCATGCACCTAGATCTTATCAAGTAAGAGTGAAGCTGAATTAAGGAGCCGAGCGTATGGTCGCATTATTGTGCTTCTAAGCAAGGTCACTGGCAGTCGATGTTCTCATTCGAACACTAGTACTGACACACAGCTTGTCGGCCCTGCCGACCGACTCGGCATCAAGGGAAGGTGACTCCGTGTTGAAGCACAGTCGTTCCAAAACCATTCTCAAAATAAAAGAGGGTTCCAGTGCTTTCTGTTTGTGAATGCACCCCCTTTTTTCCTCCTTTAATAGAAGGCGCTAACACAACGGGCAACCGCATTGTGCATACATAGGAATCGGATGTACGCTGGCCTTGTTCCAACAATCACGAAGCGCTTTTTCGTTGGTAGGTGCCCCCAAATTCGGACTCCAGTAAATTCTTCTGTCCGTAAGGCTTGAAGACTAGAAGTACAGACGCGCGACCTACTATTTTTTGGCTTGATTCCGAACCTAGCCAGCATGCACCGCACAAGGAGTGCTTCGTGCCCTACCCGCTGTAGCGGAAATGAGAGATAAGCTGCTGCATGGCTGGTCGCATGACCGGCGGCGGTATGATCAGCGCTCGATCTGGGGCGCTAGTGGAAAGTTTGCCATGATTGCAATTTTGCGAGGAAATGAGATCAGCTGGATAGGCGTCCGACTGAAGCTCTGTTCACATTCCGAACATGGTGTAGCACATTTTCTATGTTGCCTGGGCAGTCCGTCCGGTTGTCACATCCACGAAGAGCCGTCCACACCTCGGCAGCGCCCCTTCTGCCCCTCTTTCATGTGTTCACTTATGGGCGGCTAACACATGGCGGTTCCCCCGTGAATCGATGCGGTTGAAGACCTAATTGCTTCGATCGCATTTGGAATACCGCGTCCGAAAATAAAGTTCTCGCAGCAACAGAATTCTCTTATTGGGATTCTACTGAGGATGCATTCACAATAAATGAATTGCATGAATCAATTATGGTTATGTAGTTGTGTGATTCAATGTGAACATACCCACATCATAAGTATTGTAAGCAATTTATTGTGGCCCTACAGCTTCAGGTTGCGCGTTGAAAACCAGCACGTTCCTCGAGCTCAAGCGCTCAAGCTTCAAAACTTTATATCTATCTACTATTTCGACCAATCAGATCGCAGAGACCGATTTTCGAACTCGAGCCACCTATTTTTGAGGTCCGCCCGGCCGTGACCGAGTCGCGACCTTGGCGTGCGTGGCGGTGATGGGTGGCAGTGTCTCGAGGGGGGATTTTCGCCGAGGTCGAAAGGGGGTCAGTGCGCAGGCGTAGGGGCAAATAAATGTGACATGCGACGACTATTCGACGCCAGAGAGTGCCAGTGGTGGATATAATAGAATTACTTACGAGGGCCGGGTCGTGTGCACAGTGAACGACTGCACAACATGCACAATTCTGCACGTTGTGTGGTCGCTCCTGCACACTGACGAGGGCAGCGGCGGTGTGATGCGGGTGCGGGTATGCGATGGATAGTAGTAACGACGCCGAGAGCCGCCGGGGCTGCGTGCAGGAATGACTGCAGAACGCGCACGATTGTGTGTTGTGCAGACGTTCCTGCATGTTGACGAAGGCAACTGCAGGGTAAGGACGTCGCCGACTTGGAGACTGGGATGGTGGCGGGGGTGTGGGCGATGTCAACGAGACACTGGGGAAAACGGGAGGGAGAACGCAGACGGGGACAAAAATGCTGTTGGGCCAGGTGAGGTCGTCGTGGTCTATGAGCGACTCGGAGGGGACGGGGGTGGATGGGTGAACAGAAACGGAGGCGGCGTGCAGGAGCGACTGCACAACGCGCACGTTGTGTGGTCGCTTCTGCACACTGAGGCGAGAAGACAGGGGGGAATGGGGACAGGGACAGGGATGAGGAGTTGAGGATGAAGACAGTGGTGGTAAGGACGATGCCGACGAGTCAAGTCGTCGTCATCGTCGTCGTCGCGCTGCGGCGAGGGGACGGGGGGAGAACGGGGATGGGGACAGGGATGAGGAGTTGGAGACGAGGATGGTGGCGGCCCGGAGTAAGGACGTTGTCGTCGGCGTCGTCTCGTCGTCTCGTCGTCTCGTGATCTTGTTCTCCTCCTCGTCTTCGTCGTCCTTGTTGTCCTTGTCCTTGTCGTCTCGTCGGGATGGCACGCCATTGTACCGTCATCGCTTCCGTGCAGTGCAAGCCTGGGAGTCGACAAGGAAAGAGTGAGCGAGAGAGCGGGGTGACAACGTGTGGCAACCGTCATGCACTCTCGGTGGAACGAGAGCGCATGGCAGTTGCAACACGCTGTCCTCGATGAAGCCGACAATCGTCGTTGTTCGCAGAGTTCCGAGGGGCTACCCCTTTGCATGACCAATCAAAGTCTGTTCCTTCGCTCTCGGCCGCTTTCGTTCCTCGCCCCGACCTCTACTCTCACTCTCGGGCTCAACGGTTTCTCGTCTGATGTCGCTCAGTCCTCTCATTCACTGGCCTACTCGGGCCCACCCAGCCCAAGCAGCTCGCTCGACGGACTCCGGCAGCACAGCGGGCCGGAAAGCCCCTCCGGGCTTTCGCCCATTCCATATTCCCATTCACGCCACACGCTACGCCTCACGCGTCACCGTAGCGATCGATATTCACGAACATGATGTCCATGGTGCTGACACTCGGAATCGCAACTAGATAAACATCATAACAGACCGAAAAATAGACACAAAGAAAATATAGATAGAAAACGAAATCCTCCAACTGAAACACCAACGGGATCAGAACCGTGACACAGTGCATCGCTCCTCAAATTGCGAACCTAAATGTTTTCGTCGACGCATCCACTATGCCGCAATCCCTGCAAGCTCGCCGCTCGTAAAGTAAACGAGATCGTCGCTTGAAGGCCGCGATTGAGGCTGATTGGAACTGGACCAGCACCACTGCATAAACATCCATCGACGCTCCGTGACCAACGGATTGCTTGGCCGTCTCGGAGTGAAGCCTCTCGACACCGCGGTTATGACCTGTGCCTCCCGAACGTAGTAATGGTAGGGCACATTCCCGGTCAAAATCTACCCGTCATCATAAATACGCTTATACATATGAACAAATGGCTGAAATGGGTAACACGAACCTGCAGCGCCACGCTACCGAACGAATACACGTCGGTGTGTTTGCTCGGTACTATACTCGACGGTTCTACTTCGTCATCTTGAAGATCAAGTAACTCAGGCGCTGTCCATCGCAGTGTCCCCCTGGAATGGACAGACGTGGCGAACGACGATCCACCGAGCTCCGTCAGCAGCGTCGATAGACCAAAGTCGGATATGTAGGCTCTCCCGGCCTTGCAAACGAGCACATTCGACTAAGGAAACCGAATATTAGCGTCAACGTCCGCACATCGATCCGAATGGTGTGATACACATACACCTGACAAGTCTCCGTGCACAACAGAACGCGAGTGTACTGACCAAGAATATCCATTTGTTTCAGAGCAGCAAACTTTGAATGGAAATGGTGTACTCACGATATTGCAGACCAGAGGCGGCATCATTCAGCTGCAACAATAGCGTTATTTGCTTTTCGCTATGAGTTCCAAGATACCTACCAGAGTAAGCAACTCAATGGGCGATAGCTTATCGTAACACTCCTCCAAATACGTGGTCAAAGGACCATTGTCTATCCAGGGGCAGACCATTGCAGGAAATCGACCAAAACCCGCTGTCGTGCCGAGGAGCGGCAGGACATTGATGTGCTTTAACGTCAACCAAATTTTGATTTCCCGAAGAAGTCGCTGCAAGCTCGCGTGTCACGAATTCTGTATGCATAGCATGTTTCAAAGGGAATTTTTGCATACCTTTTGTTTCTTGTAGAAGTTGCCTTCCTCAGCCGAGTAGGTTCTGATGGCTTTGATTGCGACCTGAGTTCATCAGTAGACGAGCGATTTCCGCGAGAAGTAACGTACCCTAGGGAATTCTAGGTTCGTTTGAAGCATTCCTCGGTAGATGTCTGCAAATCCACCAGATGCGACTGGATCATGGCCGTCACGCTTGACATGAAAAGTGAGGTCACTCAGAGAATATCTTTAGCAACGACTGGTGCATGAGTCACGGACGTACATCGAGTCATGGATAAATTGCTCACTCATCATGAAGACTCGACATGCTCCCAGATAAAGGACGGGTTGAAGGCATGGACGAATCCGGCTTTTTCGAGGTGTTGATAAGGTAGGCATCATCGTTGACTACAATGGTCGCCTTCATAAGAATTGAAAATTATTATGAATCGAATGCAAGAGATCAATAGTAAGCACTGCACTGTCATCAGAACTGCATGTGTCTCTTCTGCTCCGAACTTCCTATTCACAGGCACCAATGCAGAGTTATAAACCTCGCTCGCATGTCACCAGTAAGTGTTTGAAGCGGAACACTTACATCATCGACATAGTGCGAAGGAAGGATATCACGGAGACACCTGATGGTGATCTTCTTGCCTCCGCTGATTGCAAGTTGATAGTTTGGTGAGATGGCAATGGAACGAATGACGTCTGTGTGGTCGATGAGCGGCCCAATTTGCTCGTATGTCTTGCTGTCCCAGAAAAAGACGATTGAATTCGCAGAAGCAGCTGTGAATTTTCCGTTGTTTGCGATTACCATAGACTTGATACTCCTCCCGCTGCCAGCATAAACGGGCCAGTGGGAGCGCAGGGTTCCCGTGGAAACGTCAAAGCATTTGATGTCGCCTTCGAAAGACGAGGCGAAGAGGAGCGTGCCATTGAATGACCAAGCCAACGACTGGTTCTCGTACGAATTGACTCTGACAGGGACGTTCATAAGAAAGCATCCATCTTGACTATCATAAATCCGGACGGCTTCGTTCCACCAAGTCGCAGTCGCGAAGAGGTTCCCGTTCGGAGAAAACTTGACTGCTGCAAGAAAGTTGTCGTGTTCCAAAGGACCCAAGAGCAGCTTGCCAGACTCGGTAGACCACACACAAGCCCTCTTGTCGTCCGAACCGCTCGCAATTCTCTTCATGTCCGGAGACAGATCTACGGCACGCACCCAGTTTTCGTGACCTTTGACCTCGGTGACTTTTTCGCGCCTCTCTGCATTCCACACGATCACTCGTCCGTTTCCCGTCCCCCCAACGATCCATTGTCCGTCCGAGGACACCGCGATGTTGAAGACGGTGCTGCCTGCGTTCATGGCCGCCCCGATCTCCTGGCCATCATCCGATTGCCAGATTCGAAGTATCCCGCCGTAGCCGCCCCCCACGATGTGCTTGCCATCAGCAAGAAAGGCGACCGAGCAAATGTCCTTGGCAACGTTGATTTCCGTTGTGTTTATGTTTGCCTCAGGCTCCGTTTGGTGAGTATGGCGGTCGAGGCTGGAGTACTGTGGATTTGGTTTGTTCTCGACCGCCAGGTCTTCAGCGCATGCCATCAATACGACATCTGAAAATGTTTAAAGCGGAGCATACCTTTCCCTGGCCAGCTCGTCGGTACGTGAAGCATGCTGGCCGGGTACAGGCACAGTAGAAAAAAAAACGATAGGTGGCTTGAGCGAACTAAGGTCCTTTCCCAGCGTCTATCTGGCTCGGGGCTGAGTGAACGGTGCTCTGATTCGGCCACATAGAAAGTTCACACCCATACAAATGCCCGACAAAAATGCATCAGCACCGATGACATTCTCGAAAGGAAACTATAACCATATCTAAGTCGGCGAGTACTCCTGTCACTGATCCGCATGAGGCAGGTCACGCAAAAAGCAGCAGTCGGTTTACCTCAGACCAAATATGGTCAGCAAATTGAAAAACGCACCAGAAACGAACGATAATATTGCTCGCACTGAGCTCCAATGCGCACACACAGTATGCGTTGATAGAGTAGTATATCAGGTAAGATGAGATGTTTTCGTCTTGTTGAGCGCGATTCAGAACGCTGCGCGTGTATTCAGACCCGGACTCATATTCTCGTAAAACGCCGACCTATTAGTTCGGACGTGATCGTTCGTACTATGTCTATCATCCACAACCCACATCATCCCGATCACAACCGGAACCCGTGAACTGCATCGCCGACGCGAGATAGATTAGTTCATCCGGACTCTCCTCGTGCCCGAGAGTCGTATGACACAGACAGATAAGCAAACTCGGGGTTCAAGTTCTCCAATTCGCATCACATGACGTGTTCTATCCGAGGCGTAAACTGATATGAATATAGTCTGGTGACCAACCCATCTAAAAGAGGCTTGCGTACTGAGTCACGGGAGACGGTAGGGCGTCTATCAATATCATCCGCGCTCACCTGACGACTAACAAATATCTCACTTATAAATGGTTTAGCATTTTTGTTCTGCCGGACAACTACCGGAATCCGTTTTCTCAAGTTTGGAATATCTAAGTCACTAGTCAACTTGTCATGCCAGTGGCCAAATGCTTTCCCTCCTGTTTGCTCGGCCGACACCCTTCCGAGTCTTAAATTTGCGTACAGTGCCTTGAATCCAAGGCGTCTTTCCGGGCCCCGGCTGATATCGGATCATCATCTCGTGTGGCTTTTGATCGGCGAGAGATGCCATGCATAGCCACCAAGTACAATTCTTCCGTCCGTCGATGCACTGCCGTCAGGGGATCCTTGAATCTCGGGGCGCTGATCGGGGCGCCCGGTGACAGTGCACACCAATCCAGGATGCTTCCTTCACCAGTTCATCTTTCTGACTCCTCATGACAGCTCCGGCCTGTCCCGCAGGCAATTATAGGACCGCCATGCACAGGTCTAGGTCAGTCCACTGTCGATCTTTCCATGTCAGAGCTGTGACATATATTCTTGCGACTGAGCGCAACTTACACGCCGGTGAGATTGGTTTTAAGTCAACCGGCAGTAGGAAAAGTAACCTGATCAAACGGTCATCCTGTGGAAGATTATGACCCAACGGGTCTACATATCCGGGTCCACACGGAGGAAAGTTAAAAGACCGTGGCAGGATCCCGATATCAAGATCTTGAACCATCGATAAATTAATCAATGTATCGTAGGATTGTTTTTCTATCTAATAGGACAAATCACACAAATTCACGATTTCGACACAGCAAGGATATCAGAGGAGCGAGATCACTGCCGTAAGATCTGTTAATTATACGGGTCAACGTCTCTGAACAAGAGGGGGATGCCACCGGGTTCCGGTGGTGTTTCGTGGTGCCAAAATAGATCCCTGATTGACGCTCGGTGGCTCGTCGGCAGTAAGCAACAGAATCCATGGATTTTGACGCCGGTTTGATGGAAGAACAGACGTTGGATTCGGGACTCAATAAGAATGGAGAATAGGAACGAGTGAACTGAGATTCAGGAAAATAACCAGGGGGCGACCTCCGCACCAAGGAAACCAGACCAAGAACCATGGATACATATACTGTGAAAGTGGTGCAACATAGATTGGATTCTGTCATCGTAGTTACCTAGGAAAATTACAACGATATGTTACTGTACCAAAATTTCATCAGGGGATGATTGTTCCCTTCTAGTGCTCACAAGCTAGGTCCGAATGATTCCTATTGTCCGATGCCTCCAAAAAAAAAAAAAAAAAAGACAGCAGAACACACATCTCATATCACCGATAAATCTATGGTTTCCCAAACTTGATCACCCACGTCTCCTTGCACGCCTTCGACCCAGGCAGCAACCGCTTCTTCTCAAACTCCTCGTCTCGCTCGAGCCCTCTGAACGCCGAAGCTTCACCCAACCAATCGATTCTCTTCAAAGGCGCATCTTTACCCTTTTTGTCCTTCTCACACCTCGCCTTGGCCGCCTTCTCGATCGACTCCTTTTTCGCCTTGTCATGCACCACGATACCCCACTCCGAGTCCACGATAGGCTCTTGGAGCATCGCGTAAATACCCTCAAAGATAGCGCTACACGTGACCATCGACCCGGTGGGCGCACGGACGTCGCATGTCCAGGGAAAGGCTTTGGAAATAATGCGGACCTCGTGGGTGGGCTCTGCGAATGCTGGCTGGAGACCGATCTGTTGGTACGTGGAGAGCATCATTCCGTCCCGCGCAGGCTTGCGAAGGTCATAGCGAATGTTGGTGGTATCCGCCGCCAGCGCAGGATTCAAGTGAGGAGGTTGTGATTGTGCGCGATCGACTGTACTCCAGCGCGTGTGAGTGGAAAATGGACGAAGATGGGACGGATATTTACAGAAATGCCATGCCGATGGTTTTTGATGATAGGGATCGTTATACTGAGGTGGGAGGTAGACGTGTGGGTTGTACGGTGTCTGGTACCGTGGATAGTAGTTTGCGTAAGGATCCATGAGATGTGGGAAGGCGTGAGGGGGGTGTGAAAAGGTTGGTGGGTGTCAGGAAAGACTGTGCGTATTTTAACGGGTGTCCTGAGCCGGTCCTGGGCGCTACATACATTAGTCGGACTGTTGAGATAGCCGATTCGGTCGTCCTCCGCGATCAGGCGCCAGTGTCGCGGGCGGTGAAACATGTTGTGACTCGGTGATGACAATGCCCGAGTCTTCTAGATGGCGTTCTTCGTATGAAATACAACACGGCCCCGCGGCGCTGCAGCCAAAATGAATGGAACTTCGGCGAGTCACTAACACGTTACTGAAACGCGATATACATGCGGACCATCATACGGTTCATACCGGCGGCCAAGCAAGGCTATGTCACGATTTACGCGGGGTCACGTGTCAGGGCACCCCTATGAGTCAGTATGATATTGTCACAGGGCAAGTAGAATGCCGAAATGCCGCTGTGTTACAAAACGAATCTAAATATAAGTTTGTCGTTGTTTGCTCACGTCAATCAACGAGCGTTCAACGTGCGCGTCGAGTAGCGGTCGAGCGCTGTTGCAGCGCCGCACAGGCATGGCAAAACTTGGCCAACAAGAAGAGGAATTCAAGTACTGTGACATGGTCCAGGATAATCAACTCTGGCGAAACTCTCCCCTGTCGGGATGCTTGATGTCGAAATATCCCCAGAAGGATGTTTCAAATCACAATACTCGTCCATCGCACAAACGCGTCTGATACACGACGGCCCGGGCTGACGCAGATTGCCATAAACGGCTGGTTGTTATTGACAGCCAACCGGATTATATAAGAGGTGTAATGAGGCCTCTGATAAGTAAGCCACCCGAATAGTCCCTCCTCTGTACCTCGCTCATGTCGTTCGCTTCTGCTTGTCGTGTCCCCGCGCGCAGGGCTCTTTCCTCCGCCTCCACCAGGAGGGTTGGTGCTCAATTCAGGGCATCATCCTTTAGGGGATTCTCTACTGAGGCTCCTCCTCCTCCCCCTCCAAAGAAACCATCTTTTGGCCTCTATGCCGGCCTTGGAGCGGTCGCGGCCGGAGGAGTTGCTTACTATATTTTGAACTCTTCCTCCGACTCTAAACCTTTCGCAGCCAAACCTGCTGCTGCGCAGGTCGCCCCATTCGTTCCTACTAAGGCAGACTACGAAAAGGTACGCATCTGTGGCATCTGTTCGTTACCTTGCTGAACCGAATTGTCTCCAGGTGTACAAACGCATCAGCGAAATCTTTGACGAGGCTGAGGGTTATGATGGTACATATCCAGATCGCACCATTCGTAGTCTTCATATTCACTAATATTCATCGTCAGACGGCTCTTATGCTCCCATTCTGCTTCGTCTTGCGTGGCACTCCTCTGGCACCTACGACAAAAACGCAAACAGCGGTGGAAGGCATGTTTTTTTTTTTTTTTTTCAAATCATATCGATTTTCAATTAATGAAATCTTTGTTGCTAGCAACTACGCAACCATGCGTTTCGAGCCCGAGGCATTACACGGCGCCAATGCAGGGCTCGTGGTAGCTCGTACCGTCATGGAGAAGATCAAAAAAGAATTCGAGTGGATCTCTTACGGTGACCTATGGACTCTTGGTGGGGTGTGTGCAGTTCAAGAGATGGGTGGCCCTAAGGTTCCCTGGAGACCTGGGCGTATCGATGGGCTCGCCAAGGATACAACACCAGATGGGCGTCTTCCTGACGCAACCCAGGGCGCACCCCACCTTCGGGATGTAAGTATTCTTCTTTTCTCTATTTTAAGACCAACCTTAAGTTCTTATTTCAATAGATATTCTACCGCATGGGCTTTAATGACCAGGAGATTGTGGCACTTTCTGGCGCTCATGCTGTCGGCCGTTGCCATGCCAACAGGCAAGAATATTGCTGTGTACATAGCATGCCTTGTTTACTCATCCATCGTTGGTTAGATCTGGGTTTGACGGCCCCTGGACGTTCTCCCCGGTCACATTCTCTAACGAGTACTTCAAACTGTTATTCAATGAGACGTACGTACCTCCAAATGTCGGGGTGTTACTGTATCACTGACGGATATCTGCAGTTGGGTTTGGAAAAAGTGGAATGGTCCCAAGCAATTAGAGGATAAGAAGACCCGATCTCTCATGATGTTGCCGTATGTGTACATCACAGTCCCGTATCAGGATCAACTGATCACATCATTTCCAGAACGGATTACGTTCTTACCCAAGACAAGAGTTTCAAGAAGTGGGCCAAAGCATACGCTGATGACGAGGAGCTCTTTTTTAAGGAGTACGTTCTCCGCTTTCGCTGATTCATTTCATCTCCTGTTCAGAGAACTCACGCCTTTAACCACCCAGCTTCTCTGCCGCTTTCTCCAAGATGCTCGAGCTTGGTGTTCCCACCACCCAGTTCCGGTCTTCGGAGCCTTGGATCATCGGTGATGCATGATGCGCAATTAGAAGATTCCTTGTCTACATGTAGACCAAAATGCACCCCCCTTGAGACGCTCTTTTTACTTTTGGCTGCGTGGGTACGCCACCCCACATACCTGTATGGCGACATATCCTATCATCATGAGTAGGGAGCGCCAGTAGTGTTGAATAAGTATACTATCTCTTCTGTATATAGATGTTTTACAATATTCATTGTGTTACCTTGGACGCGTGGCATTTTCCTTCCGAAGTTTGCGTATCGATAGTCGTTTAGAATGCCAACTGGTCCATGAACTCGGCTCACATGTAGGTAAAACTCGCATCAAATGGGTTGACAGTCTCGAAACCCAACGAAGCACATGGGCTGACACGTTTCGGTGATCGGAAGGCCCCGAGGTAACTGAGGGCAACACCAAAACGGATGGCGACGAAACTACCACGGAGGGTTTGTCTGCTAGCGAGTCCGTCTTCATCTTGTCGGCAGACCGCGGCGGCGTTCAAACTCCATGAGGAGACAAGGGGTTGCACGATCGGCCACCTTGCAGTCGATGTGAAGCGGCTCGAGTACGATGGTGTACTAATTCCGAGTCGATCGGATCGTCGGACGCGGTTGCTAACTTTTGAACTGGGTGTTTTGTTGGATACCCTCTCCTAGCAGATCTTCCTAACCCACTAAGGTTTACTATGGTTCACCTATGTACCCGATAGGGCGCGATTTCCTTCAGTCAATGAGGAAAAGGTACACATGTCCCTGAGAGGTCTCGGCAAGGACTCGCACCTGAAAGGCGTTCCTTTTTTTGCCACTGGTCATCGAAAGGACCGAGGCGGCACATGGATATGGCACTAGTAGTAGATCGTATTGGCGGATTCGAAGCTCGTCCAGAACCTCGAAAGCACCGATGGGTGTGCCAAGATAATAATGGTTGCTCCGTTTTCCGGAGACTAAGGTATATCGCGGGGCGTCCCTGAGTCTCGATAAAGATGCCATGTGCCCGAGTACGAAACGAAGAAAGTTTGATTCTTCAGCGCAGCTTCAACCCCTGCGATGATTTTACAATGAAATCCCTGTAACTGAAATAGACTCTCAAATTCATAGAGATACATCGTACCGGAGTCCGGGAACATTCGCGATGATTCAAGCGAGGTCCGCAAACCCGATCTGGAAAGTACCATAATCGAACACGCTGTATACGCCCTGCAGGAAAGGGTGCCCAATGATCCAAGATGCTAGGCCATATAGTCAGAACAGGTCCATCTAGCCCTGCAAAAGGGAGTGCAGGAAGCGAAAAGCAATGTATCTCACGATGAGGCCTGCTCCGAGTCTGGGCGATGATGGAGCCCATACAATCGCGAGAACCACTGACAATTGGTTCGAGCCTCCAAACTTCGGGGGGGATTTCAAACGTCCTGCCACCGAAGGTGAAGCCCAGTGTTGGGAAAGAGTCGCACGGTACTACAGGCTGTCGATAAAAACAAGGTACCGAACGTAATCGGAACTCACATGCATAGTAACCATAGCCTGCATGTTCCATGAGTTCGCCGCCAAGGTGTCTGTACAATTCTGCAACCCCCTCCCAATCCCCGTAGATGAAGGATGAACCACTGTCAATCGAAACAGGTACATTTTCGTAAAATTGATCACCATTAACACGAACATCGTCCATGGACACCTGCCAGAGTCCCTACATAAACAAATGTCAGCAACATCCTCTCACATCTACCATTTTAACTCACATGAACTGTTACGCGCGTGTAAGTGATGTCACCTTTGTACAGCTGACTGTTTGCTCCACCGACGTACAGCTCAGCCCCAGAAGGAAAGAGTTTCAATGAGAAGGTCGGATTGATTAAGCTCGCTGTTCCGACACTGGTAGTACTAAGCGATTGCAACAGCGGAGAAGCACCAAATTCCGAGATGGATGGGTAGGCCAATCCAAGTACACCGTCTGCAGGGAATCCATAAGCGGCGACCGATGCCACAACAGCAGTGTACGATGTTGCAAAACCAAAGGTCTGACTATTTGCCTAATTTAGCGTTAGAATTCATTGGTCAGGCTCTATGATAAGCGATTCAAAACATACAGTGAATCCACCGATGGTTACATTATCAGTATATAGATTACCTTTGACAATGGATCCACCTGTATATCGAAGCTGAAACGTTGACTTCCCAGTGTTCCCACACAGATTTTTGTACCAACACGTCGAATTGGCCGAATTGACCTTTTGAGCAGATTTGGATGACTTGGGATTCCAGTAGCCGTGATCTCGAAAAACCCCACTACATCCAGCGCCCATCACCCACGTATCGCTGCGTTGACTTGAACAAAAACAGTTGTTTGAACCAAAAGAAAGTACCTACGCTGAACCAGTGTCAATGAGGACTGGCCGTGTGAAGTAAGTCAGTGTAAACATTCATCAGAATAAGAGATCCTTCATGATCTGGGGAGGAGTGCCAATCGAAATCTCGCCAGTCCAAAAATAATTCTCTATACGTGTCAGTGGTACGGCCCCACGCGTTCCAAGTTCTGACTCGCTCCGTTTCACAGCCAAAGGATGCATCTTCCCCGTATTCCTCTCGTAATTGTCCAGGCCACTCAGGATCTTCCTAAAAAAAGATTGAACAGAGCAGATATAATGGCTCATTCCACGTACTCCCTGACTGATATACCATGAGATGTGATTGCATCGAGATCCATCATGGTTTTATTGGAATTCAGAAAGGAAGACTGGTTCCTGGCGAGTGGTATGGCCATGCCACCGCTCGCCTTCTGGTTTGGTACAGGATTTGCAATGGCCAGAGCAACCAGGCTGCTGGTGAATGCAAATATGGTTAGCGAATCGAATCGCATTGTAGAGAAGTGGAAAGGGCTGGCGGTGAAACGTACACCCACGTACCTTTAATAACTTAGAGAAGCCAACAGTTACCATATCCATGGGTATCAGGCATAGGAACAAATCGCATCGTAAATACGTCAAACTGATGATGTGAACGAATCACTTGTCGTCTGAGCGGTGAAGAACGCGCCGAAAGATGGAACCTGATTGAACTTGGACTGATCGTTGTCGTCTTCGTTTGAGTCACTGAGGTAGCGGAGGTAAGGACAGCCTGAGGGCGACGCGACATCTCGTTGTGGTGGCACGCCATTGTGCCGTTGTCGCAAGTTCCGTGTGGGCGAAGGAGAGGGTGAGAGTGAGGAAGTCGATGAGGTGAGCGTGAGCGTGAGAGCGGGGTGATGACGTTCAACCTAGAGCGCGCAGTGGCAGTCGCCACAAGCTGTCCTCGATGCTGATAGCGAGAAAGAGAGAGATGCGCTGGCAAGGAGTTGGGATACTAATGGTCACGGCAGTACCAGAAAAGCGGTGACCAAAGAGGCCGATGGTCTTTGGGAACTTGAACTCTTCTCCAGCTAGCTCGCCAGACTCATCACGAGTAGTCCAAGAAGTCCTGCTTCCAGATCGGCCTAAGGTGACGGTCAAGAAAGTTGTGTTCACCTTGAAGACAATGGCAAGGGCAGACAAGGGCCGAGATGAGAAGTACTAAGTTCCGAGTCACTGCTCAGCCGTTTTGGTCTCGTGGCTTGACTGAGAGTCCGATGGCAGCTGGCAGCTGCTGCCAGTGGGCGCTTAGGTTAGTACGAGGCGTTTTCACCCGCTACTAGTTACTAGCGGTGCTCACTGCTAATGATCCAGATATGTAGGCTCTGCGACCCGCCGAGTCCTTTCCTCTCTGACGTTCGTTTTCTGAACCACTCGACGATTCAATAAAACCTTGTACTAATACAAACTCGGACCATACTATGATACACTGTATCGAAATGTACACTATTCGAAACCGTGATGGTCGATAGGCATCACAACTTACAGTAAAGAGATGCAGCAGAGGTCAACAGCAATGGATGTCATCCTCCCCGGACCCTTGGGGGGGACAGATGACATATACTCTCAAGCCTTGAATTTTCGCTTGCCAGTGGGCAAGTGAAAAAATTTGGAAAATTTACTCTCGCGTGAAGACGAGGTTGTCACCTTGCCTGCTTCGGGCCCGGGGTGGCTAGTCGACGCCTCGCCTGCACCTCGACCTTCTTCATCCTGGGCATACCCGGTTGGATCCCGTTGCCATGCTTGCCCACCGCCAACCCGTGTGCGTTTGGAACCATCTAGTCTTATCGCAGTGGATGACTGGTTGAGGAGCCCCGTAGACATATCTATATCCATATCTTGATTGATGTCTGCCATCATCGTCCAGTATCTTCCTCGTGCTTGTCGTACAGAAAACATCGTTTGTCGATCTTCTTCAGGAGGGATATTATCACGCATGTCTTTCAGAATGTCTATAAAAATTCGATGTGTGATCGTGCGCGGTGGTTGAAATTCTCCATCGTAAACCTCGGTCCATTCGAAAAAATTTCGTAACTTGCGCATGCCATTCTGGAATATTCGACCGGACTGACCACCCTTCCAATAAGGAGCCATGGCACCAAGGAATTGGCGTCGCGGAATCGACGACTTGAAGCTTTGAATCTCTGAAAGAGAGACCGGGTGGATTCCGGGGGTAGCCCATGCGGGGGCCTCCAGATCATCCGTGTCAGCGCCAACAGCTTTGCGAGTAGAACCAAGAAAACCAGTACTATTCAGGTCCGGTTTGTCTGACCACTGGCGGCGTGAGTTGTAGGGTCCTGTTGTGTTGACAATCACAATCCACATGACCCAAAATAGCGATTCAAGGTCATGCATTGTGCTATAGGGGATGAGACCTTCGACCCCAGCGGGTGAAGCCATCTCTGCTGAGATGAACGGATATGAACCCTAGGACTCTCATATCAAGGATGACTGCTGAGATATATAAGCGACTACTCACAGTGATGCCTCCAGGCTCAGTGTTGCCAAAGTCAGGAGATGATGGTCCATAATATGCTGCCTTGCCCCAATCACCCAAGATGGCAGCGTGTTTTGGAAACTCGTTGGGTTTCTCCTCGGACCAGGGAAGTATAACTCCATCTGCATCCTCGGGGTCTTCAACACATAGCCATATGTTCCCTTCACTGATGTCACAGTGAAGGACGATGGTTGCGTTTAGAGAAGCACAGGTCGTCCGCCGAGAAGCGGTCTCGAATCAACTGTGTGGTTTGCGTGGCATACCCAACGTATGATATGATGGGGATGCCTGGGAGACGATTCCCTGCATCCCAGCCAACATCCGCGACGGACCAGCAGTCACGGAAGACTCTGTATTTATCTGTTGGACCAAAGATCTTCGTCACTGTTCCAGAATGCAGGGGATGTGGTTGACGTGTCCGGAAGATGTTATGAACAAAGACCTCATCAGATTCGCCATCTGGTACCCAACTGTCCTTTAAAACATAAGGTTTGTTTCTCTCGTCTCGGCAGATCAGGACTCGGGTGCCACGTCCAGTCAGGGTTACACTCCGGAGAAAAATTCGGCGAGTGATAGTGAGTCGACGACCGTCCAACTCGACCACCCATGAGTTCTTGAGTTCAAACTTGAACAGAGGATCAAAGCCAAGACTTTCTGCGTAACCTGCAGACAATGCGACGATTGCTTTGATGAATGTTTCCGGAGAGTCGTCAATGTTGATCGGGGTGGAACAGTATGTTACCTCACGAGCACAGAGGACGATTGTCAGGGATCGACCAGCGAAAACGGAGCCTACGAAGTAGTCTCGGTTGACCTGGCGTGCTATCACACAGCCAGCAACATCTCGCAACTGCCGCACAGCTAAATCGACGTCGTGCTTGTTGTCCGTTTCTTTGACCTCTGTGTAGGTCAATACAGCTCCGAATGGTACGTCTGGCTGAATCTCAAACTTCCTCGGCACTAGAACGACACCGGGTTTGAGTAGTAGCCCGTCCATCAGTGACTGATCGTAGGCCACCCAAATAAAGCTCCTTTGCATGTAACACCATTCCACGCAGTGCTGCAGGCTTGCGTGATAGAGTACCTATCGCAGTGTTAACGAAGTAAAAAAGGACATTGAACAACGCACCCGGTCGAATATTTGTGCCCATTTCTCCTCCGAAAATGTGGGCTCCTCGGGCAGTTTCCAACGACCATCGCTTCCATACACCCCTTCTTTGATCAAGGAGTCGAGAATTAATGCTATACGCCCTGTCTGGTCATTTGAAAAGGCAGAGGTGTGTGGAAAGAACTCTTTGATGTCGAGATTTTCGTTGGTTTCCATGAGAGGATCCATGATAGAAAAGTTAGGGGTCATACTATCGCGGATGAAACTGCCCAAAACGGAAGGAGTGACCGCGACTTGTCCATGATGTCTCTCCCCGTAGAAGCGATTCCATACACGATAGCTGGTTGCTCTGAACACAGCGGTCATTATGTCGCAGAGAACATCCTCGTCGACAGACCACTAGACCAGTCAAGTCGATGGAGTGGCGCACAACAGCCACCGAGCATGAAGCAGTGGATTCTCACCCGTCTAGAGTCTTTGGCCGTCCTCAGTCGAGTCTCTCTTAACCTGGATCGATCGTTTACTGACATCGTGGCTTTACAGAGAGCATCACGTTCGGAAAGGTACGTCGTCCACCACGTCTCACGACCCATGCTGACTCTCATTTCCACAGTTTCAGAGAAGTATATGTCCACAGCCACGGTTGTATCCCACTCTAAACTTTCCTCCCAGAACATCCGTGCAACATGAAAGAGTTCAAACTCTACGTGGGCCTCAATCCAGACCACATGATCCAAGTCCTACACGCTGGTCTCCGAGATGACCATATCCCAGAGACCTTCTCGATCACGCATGTGAACAGGGACGGCGTGACATTCCCTACGCGGTTCGTCAAGATCGTACCGCTTTCGTGAGCAACCTTATCCTCCTCGTCCTCGTCGTCTTGACTATGACTATGTTACAGCGCACACGGGCAGAGCTTTCATATTTCCATCTGGTATGTCTCTGTCGCCGGCATCGTGGAACCCTCGTATGTGGAGCGTATACGCGTCCGCTACGACGAGGCGAGTCACGTTTCGCGATCCCATCGTCACATACATCCTTATATCCTCGCCTCTAGCATCGCGAAACGGTCGTCCTCCGACAAATCCTCAAACACCTCCGCGAGCGACGGCTCCTGACTCCCTACCAATCCATCCTCTCCCGTTCTCAAATCCAATTTGAGCACCCCATCGTGACCTCCCTTCACGCTGCCCTAGTCCTCCAGGGAAATTGGGACGAAGCCGAGGCACTCCTCACCCAAGCCTCCTCCGCCGGCCTCTTCCAGTCCTACCTCCAATCCTGCCAACCACACGCCCGCTGGCGCCGTCTGCACGGCGTCGACGCGGACGGCGATGCCCCTTCCAAGCGTGGCGGACACGCCATGTGCATCGACTCCGACAACGGTCACGTCTACCTCTTTGGGGGGTGGGACGGACACAAGTCCCTCGACGATTTTTGGATGTATGACATCCGCGCGGAGCGGTGGCGCGTCATCGGCCACAGCACCGCCCTCGAGAAGAACGGCCCGATCGCGCGGAGCTGTCACAAGATGGCGTTCGATACAAGGTCGGGGTGTATATATCTGCTCGGGCGGCTTGGTGACGGGGACGTGATGTCCGTCGTGCGGCCCGAGGACGAGGAGGCGTTCAGACGGGCTGGGGAGCGGGTCGGGGGAGCGGGGTCGAGGGGGTCGACAGCGTATTGTTCCGAGTTTTATAGGTACCATACCAGGGGGCTGGATGCGGGCAAGTGGGACTTGTTGTCGTTTGACACGGCGGTGAGCGGTGGCGCTTTCCTGTGATGGTGACCACTGATGAACGTGAACGCCAGATCTCTGGGGGTCCGCCACTGATATTCGACCATCAGATGGTGATGGACTGTGACGCGCAGGTTCTCTATGTTTCTGGGGGTCGGGTTGTCGACGGGGACTGGGACTCTCCAAAGTATTCGGGGTTGTACAGCTATAGCGTCCGGACGAGCAAGTGGAAGTTACTCCAGTAAGTCATATCGATCGAATGCCCCTCTCATCACTACACTCCTGTCGCAGGCCCGTCCAATCCCCGTCCACACCGACCCCTCAACCGACGCTCCTTCCGCGCTTCGGGCACTCGATGGTGCTCGACCCGCTCGCACACACGCTTTTCATCTTTGCGGGCCAGCGCGACGACAAGTACCTGTCGGACATGTACGCGTACGACATCGCGACCAACTCCGTCTCGGAGCTGTTTAGCAACTTTAGTGCGAGCGGCGGGCCGGACGCGTGTTTCACGCAGAGGGCGGTCGTGGATGCGGGGTTGAAAGAGATTTATGTGTACGTTTAAGTTGAGTGCATCGTGGGCTGACACGCTGACGAACGGATTGCGCTCAAGGTTCTGCGGACTCACGCGGGCACAGCAGTCTTCGGCGCTCACTGTGCTCCGGTCGGATGCGCCCAACTGGGTGTATCAATATTCGAACCCGGCTGCGCCGGGCAAGTGGACGCAAATCCTGCCCGAGGTGGTTTCTGAGCCGCTTAATGGCGGTTGGGACGAACGCGGCAAGGGCACGGGGGCACACGGTGAGCCTCTTGTACCGGTGCCGAGGTACGCACACCAGGTGGTGTACGACGAACGGACGAAAAAGGTGTATATGCATGGTGGGAATGCGGGTGAGGGGAGGGTGGGAGTGGTGGCGGTGAGTGGTGGAGAGGAGAAAGAGAACGAAGAAGCGAGGAGCGGGGGTGAGTCCGGGACGGGGGAGGGGACGGAGACGGGCATGGAGACGGGCGCTGAGGAGGATCGGTCGAAGTCGGAGTTGAGGGAGACGCGGTTGGATGATTTTTGGGTGATGGATTTCGTGAGGTGAGTGATCTATCACGATGAATTGGTCGAGGAATGGGCTATTAATGCGTGTATGCGCGTGTGTAGGGCTGCGCCAGAAGAGGTCATTCGACAAGCCAAGTGTCTCATTCGAAGACAACGGTATGTGTTGATTTTTTTTTACGACGAGTCTGAATCCTCACTCGGACGTTAGGTTCCGCGAGATGTGCGAAGAGCAACACGCGGTCAAGGCGCTACGGTACATGCAAACGGAAGTCTCGGACGTTGTCGATCACACCAACCCAGAAGAGACGAGCGTGTTTCGGGCTTTGTTGGCGCATTTGTTGGTTCCGAGCGCGATGATATCGTCGGCTGTGGACTCGCCTCCTGCGTCGACGAGCGGAGTCATCGAGCGGGAACGGGAACGGGAGGAACCGCCCAAGAAGCGGTCGCGGCCAAATACGCCAGAAGAGGTGTGGACGAACGTGATCGATGGGGAGGATTCCTCGTCACCTTACGCCCAAACGCCCTGTGCCCCTTCTTCGTCGGAGCCTGAGCTTGCTCCCCACTCTTCGGGGGCGTCGAGCACGGCGAAACGGAGTCGGGCGGTGTTGCAGATGGACGAGGATCCCGAGGAGACGCGACGGCGTGCGGAAAGGAAGAATTCGAAGCCGGTGTCTGCAGAACGGTTCAGTCAGCGGACGGAGATGTTTGAGAGTCTGCTGGTGTTTGTGGGGGAGGAGATGAAGCAGCCGAATGGGTCGTTGTTGGATTTGGTGGATGCGGAGGATGGCTTGTAAGATTCGGAAACTTTTATTTTTTATTAGATCATGTCTGGTAGTCTACTCGTCGAGGTTGATCGCGCGACCAAACTTGGCATACAGGACGACCTTGAGTTCCTTCATCCCCTTTTCGCACTCTTCTGCGGTGGTGGAAAGGTCGGTGAGCTGCGATACGATGTCGGCTTGGTCTCTTTCGAGACGTTTGAGGGCTCGGGGTTGGGCGAGGTGGAGGAAAGATTCGCCGATTTTGTATCTGACCAGGGTTTCAGAATGGAGTACAGATGAATGGAAAGCGAGCGTACATGACGATCTGATCTTCGTCTGTGAGCTCGAGTTCGGTCGCGAGGTCGTCGAGGGTCTCTTTTTCTTGCTGTCGAAAAGTGTGTGAGAGGGGGCCGTGCCCGACGACGAACTCACTCACCTTGAGCGTTTCTAGCCTGTCCTCGATCCCTCGCAGACGTGAATTCAGCTTGGAAAATGTGCTGATGCGCTGTTGGTCCTCTGCAACGCTCTGGAGTGAATGACGAGCGCGATGGAGCGGGCAGACGCGTTACCCCAGGTGACTTCGGCAGCGTCGTCGTTCTCTTCTTCCTCTGCCAACTACTTAAATCGGATGTTACCTCGTTTCTTTGGGTGATGAGATCGGTGTACTACGAACCATGCGAAGATTGCTCATGATGGTCCGCAAAGTCGAGGCTGTGGATATTCCTGGCCGCCGCCCAAACAACGCCCCCAATATTAATATCTTCGTTTGTTTCATCCACTGACGAGACTGCGAGTAACAACGTCACTCGGACCGACAAAGTCAATTCTCGGCGCTCTCTTTTTTTGTTGTGTCCCAACTTGTTCCCACCGGGTTCGCACGACAAGATGGACAGTCACATACAAGAACTCGTTTCGTTGGTGGAACCTATACTTCCGGTCCTGGACCTCGTCTGGAACTGGTGGTGCGAAAACACGCGCACTCCGTTCGACGCAGTCAAGACGGTGTTATTGTTATACGTGGTGTTGACGCGCGTCGTCTCGGCGTATCGACACCTGCGCGCACGAGGGCTTTGGCGGACCGTAGCAGATGGATACGTATGGACGTCAAAGGTGAGCTGCGCACAGTCTTTTTTCTTTCTTTTCCTTGCCCTTGCCGACATAAATGTCTTTTTTTTCTCTTTTTTCTAGAAAGTCTTGCTTCTGGTCATGAAGCTCCCCTCTGCTCAACAGAAGCTGCAGGAGGAGTTGGGAAAGGTCAAGACCGACCTCGAAGAAAAGCTCCTTGGAAAGGGTGGAGAGTTGACACGGAACCTTGCTCTCCCCGCGCAGGGTAGGTCCGCCGAGTGGATCATGGAGGAAATGGCTAGGATGGACAAGCAGTTCAAGAGTCACACGGATTGGAAGGAGGGCAAGGTTTCGGGCGGGATTTATCGTATGTGGGCTCGTCGCTCTCTCTGTTGTTCGTAAAGGACTGACTCCTTGACGTGCCGATAGACGGTGGAGACGATCTCTCAAAGGTCATCGTTGCCGCGTTCCAGCGTTACGCCGTCTCCAATCCACTTCATCCCGACGTCTTCCCTTCCGTTCGGAAGATGGAGGCCGAGATTGTGGCAATGTGCTTGAAGTTGTACAACAATCCGGACGGCGCTGGGACGATGACGTCCGGTGGTACCGAATCGATCATCATGGCCATCAAGACTTATAGGGACTGGGCAAGAGACGTCAAAGGCATTACCAATCCTGAAATGTACATAGTCTACTCTGTGTTCCCTGTGACCCGTTCAGGACTGATGATACGGTGTGTTGCAGGATCGTTCCAGCCACCGCCCATGCCGCGTTCGATAAGGGCGGAGCCTACATGGGTGTCAAGGTTCACGAGGTTCCTGTAGACCCCGTGACGCGCAAAGTCAATCTGAAACGCGTACGCAGAGCCATGTTCGTACCTTCCCTCCTCTTCCCTCGTACGCATCTGGTATAACACTTTCGATCAGGAACGCCAATACCATCTTGGTAACTTCGTTTTACCTCACACGAGGTCTCGTCACTCATCTATTCCTAGCTCGTAGGCTCGGCGGTCAACTTCCCCGACGGTAACCAAGACGACATCGTCGCTCTAGGTGCACTCGCCATGAGATATAACATTGGTCTGCACGTGGACTGCTGTCTCGGCTCTTTCATTGTGCCTTTCCTCCAGTCGGCTGGTCTTGCGGATGGTGAAGACGGTCGCTACAAATTGACTCCGTTCGATTTCCGCGTTCGTGGAGTGACAAGTGTCAGTTGTGATACCCACAAGGTTCGTTTCTTTCTTGTTTCTCGTAAGAGGTGTTGGCTCACGTGACGCTCGTGTTGTAGTATGGATTTGCACCCAAGGTGAGCTTGCAGATTGGGCGTGCAAGTCAGTTTTACGAGCTCATGTCTGTAGGGATCTTCGGTGATCATGTACCGCACTGCTGCACTTCGAAAATACCAATATTATGTCAATCCGAACTGGACCGGTCGGTTTTTCGAACGTGTTTCTTATTCACTCCAATTACTGAATGCAAAAAACAGGGGGTGTATATGCGAGTCCTAGCTTGTCTGGATCAAGGTAAGACGCATGATATCACGCGATACCATGCTGGACACTTTCTATAGACCCGGTGCCTTGATCGCCGGAACATGGGCTGCGATGCAATACATGGGATCCGAGTGCGTCCCTTGCTTGCTTCCAGATACTCTAAGCTCATCCTCCTTTTCTTGTAGTGGTTACCTCCAATCTTGCCGCGACATCGTGACCTGTACCCGAACGATCGCCAATGCTATCACTGCGTCGATCCCCGAAATCTACGTTCTCGGTTCTCCTCCAGCTTCGGTCGTGGCGTTTGGCTCAAAAATCAAGTCGATGAACGTGTACGAGATTGGGGATAGGATGTCCAAGAGGGGATGGCACCTGAATGCGCTTAGCGGCCCGCCTGCGGTGCACATTGCGTGTACAGTGCGTTGCGTCTCTTTGGTCTCTCATGATGACGTTTCTCTCGATGACTGACGCGAACGATGATGTTAGCGTTTGACGTTGCAGGCTGTGGAGACGTTTATCTCTGATCTCAAGATCTGCGTGGCGGAGGCGAAGGAGGCGCCAGCGGGCAGTGGGACGATGGTGGCATTGTACGGTACGTGTCGGGGTTTTTGTTTTCACGGACACCTCGCGTTCGCTCATATGTCTATCTTTTCCCCGTCGACCGCGTACAGGTGTTGGAAGTTCGAGCGCTGTAGGACCGACCATTGTCGGGGAGGTGGCGACCATCTTTTTGGATACGTTGTACAAGGCGTAAGAGCGCGAATAGATGGGATTAGGTAGGCGCGGCGCTAGTACGGACGTTGTTGTTGGTATCTATCGAGTTATCTTTGTTTGCCTTCTCGTCCTTTATTCGCCTCTTCTTTCTTCTGAAAGAGGCAGATTTAGAAGGCGTTTTTGTTTGTCGTCGTCGACGGGGAATTCAAACACTGCAAAAAAAACGAGGATTGTGTGTCGGACGGATTTGCGACAGATCTCGTCATCCGTGTGAGGTTCGACGCGCATTTCACCCAGGTTTGTCAAGCCCAGATCCCTAGATTACTCGTCCATTACACACATATTATAGCCTATCGACCCTAGGGCCTAGGCCGTTATAGTGAATGATAACGCCATGCGTCTGGATCGGTACACTTGGGGTAAGACCGCGGTAACTTGCGCATATTAACGAGAACAGCTGAAGCATGCGAATTGATCACATCATGACTCGGAGTACAGTATCTCAACATTGTAACTCGAGTGAACTGGCCTGCGAGGGTCCTCGCGCCTTCCAGCGGGGACCGCGGAGGCTAGTGAGTCGGAGTGACCCGGGTCCAGAATATAATATACCACGTCCCAGCTCGACAACATTCTTTGGACGCTGATTGCGTAGACAAGCCGAAATGCCTCAACTGCTAGGGATGGTAAAGTGGCAAAATGTTGAGAACCTTGTAATCAAAGGTTTCTGTATTTTTGGTATGCGACAACTTGGCTTCAGCTACTCATGTATGCTTATCGCCCCAGGATGATGGATCCGACATTACCTCAAATCGCTCTAGGTTGCGATTGAATCGAAAATGAATAAGGGAGGCAGCCTGAGAGTGCCCAAAGGTGACAGTAGAACTCGGAATCCTCACCGGGCCGTCGAGCATGGCTCCAGAATCACGTAGCGACGTTGATCGCGTCGCGATAACAGCGACCCAAACATGGTCTGATCAAAAGCCGTGTCCTAGAGTGTTTTTTTAAACCAGGGTCACGGTGTTGAGTGGCAGATCGTAGCGCCCCGGTGTCTGTGAAGTTCGAACCACAAAGCAACGTTATTGGATATAAATAATCCGACTGTCGGTCGTCAACAACGGGGATCTGGAACGCGGATCAGGAAAGCTTGATATGACCTGGTTTCGCATGGTGTCTCGCAGCTATAGATAGGATAGGTCACTTCCGGAGAGCCGGAGGCTCGGAATACGCTGTTGGTTGTAATTATAGTAGGCGCAGCTAGAGCGCAGGAAAGTCACGCACAGCCTATCAGTTCTCGATCATGAGAAAATAAGCCCTTTTTGGGTGAACTCGGGATGAACGGGAGTCCACGACGTAGTAGCGTTGAGTCTTCATGCATCATGTAGTACGCCGTGCACGGCGGCCTGGCTGAAATCGCTCATATTCTAAATATCTATTATCGGGGCAGTACTGACCGTGACATCAGTAGTATTTTGATCGATCGGGCTCAGTACTACCATACTGACTGGATATATAGTATTAGACTTTTCGCCCTGATTTGAGTCCATGTCCACGGCAGCAGTAGTTTGGAACGAGTTTTCGACGAGTTATTACAACAGGCAGCATTGTGGGTTGCTACGGTAAGTCTCCCCTGCGTCCGTCGCATACCTCGGCGGTTCCGGTCCACAAATTTAAAACAAAGGAACATTAAGAATTTCGATGACCGATATACTTACACTGGTTTTCTGATACGAGCGAACGGAATGAAGGGAACGGACGTCCATCCCGCGTCCCGTACATGTCCGAAGTTCCACGAAGATCGAACCATGCGTCACGAGCTCGGAGCAAGGCCGAGTCCAATGTTCACACGCACTGGTACCATTCGCCTGCCGTGCGCCGGAATCGAGACACGGATCAGTAGGCTGTGGTCTCGAACATGCTCGCAAACAGAACAAGGTACATCAATTAATTCGCTTCCTGTGGAATAGCCCAGACCCGATTTCGTCCGATTTGGAGTTGTCCGAGGCCGATGGTACTTGTCTATACTTGCACCACATCATTTACGGAGATTGGCACCTTGCTTCCGGTGACTCAGTGAGCTTCCTGATTTGTGACAACAAAAGCTGCAACCTTGATTACATACGGATACGGACGCACAGGATGCCTTAGGGGGAACCTCAAGCCGTCCTTATCTCTATCGGTGGATCGCACTGGACGTAATAATTTTTCCTACTTCTAGGAAAGACAGTCCCGTCACTCAAGTCATCTCCGCTGCTTATATGTCGAAACAAGTGTAACAGAAGAAGAGGGCTGAAGACGCCGAGCCCGATCAAGGAGCCTATCAGTGGGATGGTCAGCTACGATTCGCTGGTCGACGGTAACCGATGGTAGTAACCGATGTTAGCTGATCTCAACCAATCCTCAGATACGGGCCAGGTAAGCGGATAAGCTTCGGAGCCGCGGTTTTTTGACATTTTGGGTGCCAAATTCAAATGTGTATCTGACATTTCGAATTTCTGGTCGATAGCCAGTCTATTATGACAGGCGATAAGATGAGTCCCATATGGCACCCGGTGCTACTAGTGTAGCAGAAATGTTGCATCATCGCTCGCGCGAGCAGTGTCGCAATAGCGGTCATGCAACTAGCTATAGTGAGTCAGGATACAGCAATAGACAAAAGGACCTTTGACCCGGAATTCATCTTTGCAGTGTCACTTGGCGATTTCTAGAATGACACGATACAAATGAATGGTTCTGCTGTCCCCCTAATCATGCATCGATCAATAGGTTCATCGACGCCGATAAGAATTCCATGCTTTGAAACAAGCTCAAGTGGGTTGCACACGCGGAGCGCTCCAAGAAAACCTGTGAATAATCATCAAATATACAGGTATTGGAATATAATGACGTGAGATTCGAGCAACACATTCGTCATGACCGCTCCCAAACTGAGAATAACTTTTGAGGCCTGTCGATCTTCAACGCGGGACACGAATTTATTGATGGAAGACATATGTACCGTGTTCAGATGGACGACCGGAATCAGATATGATGATAACAATGGAAGCCTGAGCGTCCAATGACGGCCTGCGATCTTCCACACCGTTTTTGAAGAGACATGAATTTGAACGGTTGTCTAGTAACCGGGTAGTAACATTTGTAAGATCACACCCTCGAACGTCAAAAAATATGCTGTGCCACGTGGGTTGGATTACATGATCATGGGTTGATCGCCGAGTCTTGCCACCACGGAAGGCGAGCAGTGATGGATATACGCCGAGCGATTCAGATTATCTGGGGATGACAAATGATAGAAAGGGACACCACTTGATGCTCACCGAATTCCCCGAGGCCGAGGGTGTGAGAGGCCGAACTCCAAGGCGGGGCTATCTGAATTCTAGAGTCGACCCAGGCTCTTCTTACTTACCACCCCATAACTTCTCATGAAGGCTGTGGCATGGACTGACTCGCCCACGCTTGCTCGAATAGTAGTGTTGTGAGCTGAAACGGCGAACAACAAAGCAGAGTCACCGTATCATCGGGCGCAGCAGCAAGCTCGATAACAACACAATTCCAGGCACCACAGCATACTCATCTGCCACACAATTTCGAGCCAAGGCCGCCGCATCAAGCATCAATGAAGATTCGGAACGAATGACCCGTTTGACAAGTCTTGGCAGTGCGTGGGTAGCATTTGCCTTCCGGGAATTCCCTGCTGCCAAATTATTATTATTACAGGAAGACCCGGGAGTTCAATTCCAATTCTCTTCCGAACTGGTATTCCGTTAGAGCAGCATATGAATAGAGGCGGGCCAGCCATGCTCACTCCAACTCCTCACAGGTCGCTCCCTCACTTACCCGCTGCCACCCCCTTCTCAGTCTCGTTCTCAATACCACCCCAGTTTGATCTAAAAGGGCCATTCTAGGTTAGTCCTTCCACTGGCACTCCATCGATTCATTCCAACCCTGTCCTTACACCACACACTCCCCGATTCAGTCCACTCCGTAATACCGCTTATCCTGTCACGTTCCCTGTTTGTTACCTGTCATGACTTTCTCGCTGACGAGACCGCCATCGCGTGAAGGTCATATATCAGCTCAGGGTCATGACGATGATCATCTATTTTCCGCTCTCCACTCTGCTCTCTCGGGCCTCGTCCCAGGCTCGTCCTCCCACCAGGACCACCACCACGACATGACCAAGGAGAAAGAAAAGGCGGGCATCGACATCATCGTCGATTCAGACACACTCTCCCTCCAAGGCACTAGCGTCGATGTCGAGCCTGCTCTGCTCAAGGGCTACATCGTATTGCACCTCACAGAGCCCACGTCCATCAAGGAGATCACGCTCCTTTTCAGGGGCAAGGCGAAGCTGCCGATACCCTCGGCCGACAGGTAAGTGTTGCTCGTTTCTCTCAGTCTCTTCTTATCCATATCCCTCTCCACAGCTTGACTTTGGGCGCCTCGCCGCAGTGGTACACCATCTGCCATCACGAATGGTCCTTCCTCGAAGGAGAGAAGCGTCACAGCCACACGCTAAAAGCTGGTTATCACCAGTTTCCTTTCCAACTCCAGTTAGGTGGTTCATTGCCATCGAGCATCGCGAGCAGCGTTCATGGCGGCGCCCATGTGAGCTATAAACTCCGTGCAGTCGCTGTACGCCCTGGTTTTGCCCATAACATGCAAACCGTAATGCCAATATCTATCATCCGAACATTTGCCGCAGAAGCATTGGAGTATCAGCAGTCGCTTGAAATCGAGAATACTTGGCCAGGGAAGCTCATGTACTCCATCATGATCCCACACAAGGCCTGGGCAGCTGGTGACGATGTGACCGCGGTCGTCAAGTTCTCACCCCTTTCCAAAGGTGTCAGGGTCCTAACGGTGGCGACGACCATCAACGAGACGACAAGGTTACCTTGCCGAAACGGGGTTCAGGAACATACCCGCGCCGTCGTCACCGCACTCCATGAAATCCAGAATGGAAATGCTATACCCTCGATGGATCCGTACGCGAGTACCCGTGAACCATCATTGAGATTGTCGAGCGAAGACCGTTCACACAGTTTTGGGTCACTGGCTGCTTCTCTCAACGATGATCTCACCCTCCGACAGGTGCCAAGTACAGCCTCTTCTTCCTCTTCCTCCTCCTCCTCCTCTTCCTCCTCCTCCTCCTCCTCCTCTTCGTCACTTCAGTCTCATTCTGTACAAGCACCGCCACTGATAGAAAACGAGCATTCGACAACCAATGCCGAGCCTGTTGCCCATACGTCGAGTCCAATTGCGGAGCAAGACGTCCATATGAGCCAGGACGACGTCGTGGCTCAGCTAAATGTATACATTCCCAAATCCGTCACTCCTTCACATTCCCTCGACCCGATCACAGTCACGCATCGAATACGATGGTCCATTCTCATGTCCAACTTGGATGGGCATACTTCCGAGTTGCGATGTTCTCTTCCGATACACATCCTTGATGCCCGGCTGCTTGACGCGGCCAGGGCAAATTCTGCGGCTACCCGTCGGCTGCTTCTCGGAGGTCCTGAAGCCCCTATCGAAGAAGGTCAGGATGCCGAGCTTCCCAGCTATTCCGCACACGTCCGCGATCGAGTGGCAAATATGTATCTCCCGGATTCAGCCACGACCCGCATGCCCAACCCTTGGGTCCACAGCAACATCACTCCAACGTTGATGTCTGAACACCAATCCATTGCTGGTGGCTGGTCACCGTCCGGCGCTGCATCTCCCTTAATGCCTCATCCTATTTCATCTCACCTTCCCCACGTGCCGCAGACGGGGGCCAGTACGCCGCTTGAATGGGTTAATTCCGAGCTTCTCCTTTCCATTTCTAATTCCGCGCCTATCCGGACCCGCGCCAACACGAGCCCACACTCGCACTCTCCGTTCGATCTCAGTGCTCATAGCCGGCCGGAAAGCCAACTTGTCAGTCGGCGTGGGAGCCGTGCACCGAGCCCTGAACGGCATCTGACAATGACGACCCTTGGTTCTCCTACTGCTCCTCTTGTTTCCGCGGCGACACCTGTTCTTACTCTTCCCCATCTGATTTCCGCTTCCCACGAGACGTTTGTGCACAACGGGCATGCGAGCCGGTCGTTGCCTGGGCTGTTTAGCATACAGCTGAAGCCATATTTATCGTTAACGCCGCCTGGCTGGTTGTCCTCGCGGTCAAGTTCGCATTCGAACCTGACGTCGTTGCCGGAAGGGGGGCATGGGTATCGTGATCGTGCGCAGCGACCATATGTTTCTACCACGATGACGATGACGCCGATGCCCTTGCCGGTCCCTGTAACGGGACCGCACACATACGGGCATGCACATGGACACACGCTCACTGCCTCGCCTGTGGCAGCGCCGGAGTCGGACGGTGCTCTGTGGCATCGCGCGTTTACGGAGGTGCCTGATTACGAAGTGGCCTTGCAGGGGTTTATTGGTGGGGTGACGCCGTTGACGAGTATGCGTGGGCTGCCGTCGTATGAAGAGGCGGAGAGGAGTGCGGGAGAGCAGGGAGTTGGGGAGAATGGTGGGAGTGAGGGTGAGGGAGATGGGTTGATGATCCGAGGGGGCGCATCTAGGCAAAGACGGGAGCAGGAACGGGAGACATAATGTCGACGCGTTCTCCTGTTTCGTGTCCAGGTCTTGTTTGTGGTGGCCTCGAACTGTTGGGTCTCAAACCCGTGCTGCATTAACCGTGATGCTGCGTTTTATGTTTATAGGTTATCGTCGTCGTGAAGTTCTCCACTCTCTTTTCAACTCAACACACTCATTCTCTTCTTTTGATATCTCTTGGTAAGAAAAACCGTTGCTAGTCTAGTTGTATTTTCGTATTTTTGTTATGCCATCTGTTGTACTATTATAGCGCTATACGTATACGTAGATCTAACACTCAGATTCTTTCTCCTCTACTCGGTTGACCTGACATAGATTTCTTCTTTCTCTCTCTTTCACTACTGGGGACCAGTTGGGCGTTACTTACTTACTTGAGAGAAGCAGGAATGTAGTGTCTTACAATGTGTATTACAGATTTGAATCGATGACAGTTCGGCTGATAAGCTGGTAGTACGTATTTGAATGTTATCAAGCTTAGGTTATGCTTCTCTATGCTTCGAATTCGCCCCATTGGGAGACAAACAACGGGCTCAAGATGGGATGGACGAATTCGTTCGGGGAAGGACCCTTGTTTAATAATTACCTTTCACGATAAAGTTGTTGGCTCGCCATCGGCCCCGAACTACTCAAAGTTGGAGTGGGTGGCGTTATCGGAATTGTCAGGTGGCAGACGGGTCCGTAGATGCCATAGATGAATCGATGACGAGTGTGTGCACTGTGCAGATCGGAGGGCCGTGATCGGAATCAAGTTCGTGGGTTGTTAAAGTTCCGCTTCCAACTAGGAAACAAGTCCCAAAGTTCCGTCGGATGTTGACGCTGTGGGTTCCGTCATCCACGCGGGTTAGTCGGAGTTGAAACGTTGACGTTGAAGTCGGAGCCGGAGTTACTTCCATGGCCAGTACTGTATGCTATACATTCAAACAACTTTGCGTTTCAGGTCTTCTTGTTCTTGTTCTTGTTCTTGTTCTCATCTTGTAATTGGATGACTGCACCGTTCCAACCGTGGCTTTTCGTCGGTGGAAAGGTGGTCGTCGGAGGCGAAGTCCGCTTACTTAACTCGCATCACTTGATACGGTACGGTGACAGCAACAAGTTCCGGACTCACAGGATGTCAGACTGGATGCGGCGGCGGCGGCCTTCTCCTTGGAGTTTTCCAAGTTGCCTCTTCTTTTTTTTTCTCCTTTGGCGGCGGGGGAAAGGTGGACGAAGGTTGATATGATGTGACACTCTCGCTTACGGTACAATGACCTGTGTGTGGCGATAAGAGCTTGAGAAGTTCTCGGCGAAATCAGGGTTATAAGGCTTCAGACTTTCTGGGGTAGTGTAGATGTGACTTGATGCTTGGATGGTTAGATGGACTGGTAATGGGGGACCGATGCGGCGTGACGATCTTAACTTCCTTCAAGTATAAAGTGGCCCGAGGGATCTGGTGCTCACAGGGTGCTTGGATCAGTTCTTCCCAGAAGAGCTTCTGCGGTGAATTGGGTACAGTATCCGCCGTCGAACATTTTGATCGACCACCGAAAACAAGGTATTTAGGTCGAAACTAGACCCCGAAGGAAAAGCCTGCACATCTATAGATTCCCGAAAAACAACTAGCAGTACACAGATTTTTCTAATACATGGCCACGAGAGATGTGAGCACCGCAACTAGATCAACAAGAGTAGCATTAATCTAGGCCAACGTCTTGGGCAGACCATTGTCGCCCAGCAAGGATTCCTCGTTACCTCTGACACGCGGCCCATCTCCGACAGACGTATGGATGAGCGCCTTCACGGCTCCCGTGTCAAAGGGCTTGGCTACCGCGGCATTGAAACCGTCCACGAGTTGCCCCTCGACCGCGGCACCTGCAAAGATCTGGAAAGGGTCGTTGAAAGATTCCTGAGGGAAGTACGAGATGATCAACTGGATGATCTCTTTCATATTCTCCCGAGGCGCGTAAATGACTGCGTTCGGACCCGCGTCAAACGTGTAGGCGGCCTTGCGCTTGCCGCCCTTTTCGAGCGCGACGCGGTTGTACTCTGTCACGACATTAATGATCGTGCGACTGACGTCATTCATGTAAAAGATGGGTGGATCGGTGTCAAGCGCGACGGCGTGGAACTGGTTCGAGTCCTTCATTGTAATGGCCGCGAACGTGTCAAAGTCGTGTTTCTGAATGGCTTCCGTGATGCCTCGCATCCGGTCGGGCACGACGGAGAGGCGCTGCGGGAAGAGGGCAGAGGTTTCGATAGTGCGTTGCATGCCGGCGGTGGAGGAGGTGCCTTTTTTGTCATCGGAGACGACGCAGATGAGGGCGTGCATGTCGGGCCAGTGTGCCTCCGACGCGACCTGTTCGGCAAAGGAGTCGGAGCCGTCTGCGGCGGCACCTCCTCGCCACGCGACGAACCCGCCGAAGAGCGAACGGCAGGCGGATCCGGATCCCTGACGTGCAATAAGGGAGAGTTCTTTGGGAGACGCAGGAAGCTGGTATAGCTTCGCGAGAGAGTAAGTGAGAGCCGCAAAGCCCGATGCGGACGAAGCGAGACCGGCGGCAGTGGGGAAATTGTTGTGCGAGCAGATGTGCACTTTCCAATGCGAGAACTGCATGAGGGTAAGATCGCGAATTAAGTGAGGTAAGATGGGCGAACCTTGTCTGCACTAGGATTCGCGTCTTCGAGCTCCTTTCGCAGGCGCCTCATTTCGCTAATGCAAGTAGCGAGACGGCCGCCCGGCTTAATCTCATCCACCTTGCCGTTGAGCCACAGAGTATCTTCTGTGAAGGAGGGATCTGCGCGGGAGGTGGTGGTGGAACGGAGGTGGTCCTGATTGAGGGTAACGGAAAGCGAATCGTTGGTCGGCAAGATGAGCTTTGTGTCTCGCTTGCCCCAATACCTGTAGACGAGAGTTAGTACGATAGATTAGATGGCTGTGAGAAGACCAACTTGATACAAGCAATGTTGACTGGGGCAGATGCTGTTGCCTGGAAATACTTGGACATGGTGGTGGTCGTAGAGGAAGGTTGGAAGGTTGGAAAACCCGAGTGAGCCGATTTATGTTGTCTCGGTATTCGGCATAAGAGCGTTGATCAATCTAAAATTTCCTTTTTAGGGAAGCGAGTATCTGGTGATAATCGGGCCGAGAAAGTCCCTGATATAGTAATAATGAGGTTGCTTAGTCATGTGTGGCACCGCCGTGACTGTTTTCGGGCGCTGGCTTGGTCGCGCTGAGCTCGACAGCGACGGCAACGACGACGACAACGACAACGACGGCGGCGGCGGCGACGACACGTAAAAATCTTTCTGGACATATTTTCTTGTTTGTTCATATCTGTACATCTCTTGAACGTCCCACAAAGGCTTTGTTTATACACGCACCAACACTGAGTTCCTTTGTTCGCAAGGTTTCTCCCCACGCAACGCATCGTCGTCGTCTTTTCCCCGTCGTCGTGGTCAGATGCAATGTTTTATCCGCAACAGTCACCCGCTGTCACTCACAAACACCCAAACCACCATGACCAGTCTCCGTGGTCTCGCACACATCATCCAGTTCTGGGGCCTCCGACCACCCAGAACATCGGCCCTCCTCCAACCTCGCCAGGTTTCCCCCTCTACACCAATGGATCGGTAAACCCGATGCAACATCACCCCGCACATCCACATGCCCTTACACATCAGCCTATCCCACACCACCAACATCAGAATTCCCTTGGACACTATCCCTCCCCCCCGAATGGACACATGCACGCACAACATATTGGCGCAGGCTCTCCAGGAAGCGCTGCGAGCCAGATTATCAACCCACATTGGCAGCAACAACTTCTCAAGTGTGAGGTGTGTAGTCCACGCGTGTGAGGTACACACGGCCGATCTGATCGACGGTTTTAATTCATAAAGATGATCAGGTCGTCTCGTTCACCTCATCACCGTGCACGAGCCAGCGCAATGGCTTCTCGCACCGTCGCCAAATCCGCCATCCCAATCACAAATCCTAATCTAGTCAAGCCCGCCGTCAACACCGACGCACCACCAAAGGAATCAGAGGCACCGGCCGCCTCCGCTACACCGGCCCCTAGTGCTACAGAGGGCTCTCCAAGTCTCGCAGGTTCCATGGTCAATCACCCCTCGTCAACCGTAGCACCGATAGCCGAGGCACCGCGGCTAACGGCAAAGCCCCCGCAGAATACGTGGAACTCGCTAGACATGGGCGGAGTCCACATCAAAACGCTCCCTCCTACCTCTGGGCTGTTCACTTTCAAGTTCCTCATCAACCTTTACCTCAACCACAATGCGTTGGTCTCCGTTCCTCCGGAAATCTCCAAGCTCCGTCATTTGGAGCTCCTCGATTTGTCCGGAAATAAGCTCAACTCAGTTCCACCGGAGCTCGGGATGCTTACGCAACTCAAGGAGCTCTACCTGTTCGACAACCTTCTGGTCACGCTACCACCCGAAATTGGCAGCTTACATCAACTACAAACCCTTGGTGTTGAAGGCAACCCTATGGATGCAGCGCTGAAAACCATAGTACAGAAAGACGGCACTCCAGCTCTCATTTCTTACCTGCGCGACTCATGTCCTGTTCCTGCCCCTCCACCCGAGCGGGTCTGGAGGCACCTCGTTACCGCCGCCGAACGCGAAGCGATGAACAATGACCCTCATTCAGAAATATTCAGCGTTCTCTGTTACAATATCCTCTGTGAGAAGTACGCCACCGAACGCTTGTATGGATACACACCTTCTTGGGCACTGTCGTGGGACTACCGCAAGGAGTTGATCTTGACGGAGGTGATGAACTACGATGCCGACTTTTTGTGCTTGCAGGAAGTGGACACCGCTCAATACGAAGAGTACTTCATCAAGCACCTCCAAGGACAAGATTACGAGGGCGTATATTATCCCAAGTCGCGGTACAAGACCATGAGCGATGCGGACCGGAGGCAGGTCGACGGTTGTGCGACTTTCTACAAGGCCAATAAGTCAGCGGTTGGTTTTATTTGTTGCAGATACATACTTATCACTTTTCAGGTATCAATTGATAGAAAAGCAGTTGATTGAGTTTAGGACCGTCGCCATGCAACGCCCCGATTTCAAGAAAACGGACGATATGTTCGACCGGGTTCTTGGCAAGGACCACATCGCCGTCATATGCTGCTTTGAGCACATGGAGACAGGCACGCGTGTCATAGTGGCGAACGCTCACATACATTGGGATCCAAATTTCAGGGACGTTAAGCTCGTTCAGGTGGCTCTCTTGATGGACGAGATAGAGAAGATTGCGTCGTACTTCTGCAAACTACCTCCCCGACCCCCGGGCAACATGGAAGACAAGTCCACGGCACAATCACGACCACCACCCTTATACAGTGATGGGTCGAAGATACCCTTGGTCATCTGCGGTGACTTCAACTCTGTCCCTGATAGTGGCGTGTGTGAATTCTTGTCCAATGGATCCGCGCCGCCAGATCACCCTGACTTCATGTCGCACCTGTACGGACGATACACTTCCGAAGGTTTACGGCACAAATTTAGTCTCAAGAGCGCCTACTCTACAGTGGGTGAACCTCCATTGACGAACTTTACTCCAAGCTTCCAAGGCGTGATCGACTACGTTTGGTACGGCACAAGCAACCTGGCCGTTAACGCCGTCTTGGGCGGGGTCGACAAAGGTTACCTGGACAAAGTGGTCGGTTTCCCAAACGCCCACTTCCCTTCAGAGTGAGTGGGTCTCCGATTGGCCTTGAACATTTATTGACTTTTTCTTTTTTTTCAGCCATGTCTGCCTTGTGAGCGAGTTCCGGGTGAAACCCCCACGAGACACTGCACCACGACCGACGCCCCTCTTCCCTTCAGCCAATGGTGCGCACTGATGCCCCGGGGTAGTCCAGACTCCAGGGGGTATCACGACTGTTCCTTTTCTTTATTATTCGTTCCTTCCCCTGTCATATACTCATCCCCGCTCTCGTTTTTTTCTTTCATTTATCTCCCTTCTCTTCCCTGTAATATATATTCTTCGGCCAGTACAGTGATAACTCCTTGTATGTGCATTGTGCATTGGAGGGGGATGTGTGAATGTTTTCTATACGTCAATACATACGTGTGTTTTGTTTGTTTGAAATGCAATCTTGTGTAATTCCTCTTGGCTTTCATCTCTCCTCCCAAGGAGTTGACCATTTTCCGTTCGCTTGTGCATTCTTCTCTTGTTTCATTTCAGTTGTTCCCGACCTTCTGAATCGTAACACTGCTACATACATATCCTCGCCGTTGCTTGCTCGATGGAACTTTCCCCTTCCATACAACTTTACATAACTTGGTTCATACATACCTTTATGTATTCTCTCTGTCTCATATCTCGTTGTCTCCGTCGTACGCAATTCTTGTTTGTTTGTTCGCTGAACTTTCGTAAAGATTTTGGGTTCACTCGAAGGAAAAATAAGTTTCTTCCCTCAACGATGGTGGTGGTGATCGGCGCAAGGTCCCGAAGTGACTCGAGCCGTCCCTTTTTGTCCCTGCGTTTATTGTATCGCGAGGGTTGGAATGACCAGGGAATGACTAGTGACGTTAAAGGGACTCATTGACTCATCTCGATTCACTTCACAGTCCAAAAGCTGAGCGCTAATCCATAGCGTCATCATATCTATGAGCTCCCGTTTCTCTAGCATTGCAGGCCTGTACCGGAAGGATTGTCCCTGGTCACGAACATGTAAATAAGTTTACTGTGTTTCAGAAACTGTCAGGCCGACTCAGGCGTGGGTTCACGACGTCTCACGCGGCGCACATCGGAGGCTGGTCTCCTGGCTCTTCCGCCGTCCATTCGATTGCAAGCTGCGTCCGATTTGAAAACGGATCATCGATGACACGTGTCGATAGAGCTTTCCCCCCGTTCCTTGGTCTAGCGGAACGCGACTTGGACTCCACCCAAGAAATCAGACCAAAGATGATCTGATGATGATCATGACAGCATCTTATTTGACAGCAACTCCAGGGTTTCCAGATCGCTGCGGTGGTGGTGGCGGCGGCTTGCCTGCCACAGTCCTATAATGTGGTAGACAGGCCTGATGGCACGAGGCTTTTGGGGGGACCCACATCATCACTATAGGTGCCTCGCACTGTTGAGTTATGTCAACGTATAGCACTCTACAGCATGTCTTGTATTAAGCCCTTGAACGTTTTCTGGACAAAGGCTCCGATGGCCGACGGCCAGTATTAGGATCGCTGTCAAGATCGCTAAACTTGCTGATCATGGCGTGAGCATCGGACTCGTTCAACCGATCTACTCGGCGATCCCATGCCAGACCACTGGCATCGTCTAAGCGTTTTAGATAATTTGGAGTGACGGACGGCGTAACCTTACAACGTGCTACGAGTCCAATGTTCGACGTTCCGGATGAACTCCTCGAATCCCGATTGTTGCATGAAGGGGTGCATGTAGTCACTAGGATTGGCAGCAAAAAAGATTTCGGGGACACGCACGGTATGTACTAGTGGATCGACCATCATTGATGGACATGGGTCCATGATACACGCAGCAAGGTATTCAAGTCGTCTATATACGTTATGCGGAATAAATACGGGAAAGAGTTCGGGATTTCAGCTCTGGAATCGTTCAGGGAACGGTGGAGTACGGGGAACCAGTCAATAAGTTCTCTCCACGAACAGTAATAATGGTGGAGGGCCAAGGAACGGGAAAAGGAAAGGCTAGACTCGCGAGGCAGGTCGAGATGAGTGCCGTGGCAACATCACGGTGTGCTCATGAAAGACTGCATCGAGAGAATCCGACAGTCAGAAAACGAACAATGAAAATCAATGATGAAAAAAGACAGACCAGAGCCGGAACAGGACTCGCTATTGTGGTTCGACGTCAATCCTTTTACATTCGAATTAATGATTTGAAAGCTCCCGTTATATCCTGATCCCCAATTTGCCGTGTCTGATAGATGGTGTGAGTTATTTGAATTGGATGAAGCACCGATCGACGAACGAGGTGTGTTTGCTCGTGGAGGAGACCTTCTGTAACGTCCGCTAGAAGAGTCATCGCTTTTTGAATCATCCAATTGCACCATCCGTCGAGGTGATGGCGGCGGCGGCGGACAGCGTGTATGGGTAGAAAGGAAAAAGGACCAGTCGGACACCAGAAAATACGGGTCATTTGATCAGTGCCAGATGGCGGATTCTAATCTGGAGTCAGAATGGATCAACATTGAGACTTAGATGAACGACTTACCGAAAAGCCAAGTGCCTGAAGAACAGGGTTTACAGCCTTATTCCAAAGGAGTGTCAGAATACTCTCGTACAAGTCATTTGGAGTATATTGTTGTGACATTGTTAATTGCGTTGCCCCTTCACGACCATCAGTGAAATGACCATCCAGCAACAAGTCGAGAAAATTTCTTGAGAGGTCTAGATCTTCAGAGGGGATGAGTTCGTACAGGGCATTGCGGGAGACAAGCCAATCCCTCTTGAGCAGCTGGTGAAGGATTATTCGCAGGGCTTCCATATGAGCATAGCGAATTTCAGGCAGGGGTACATGGACGACGTTCTCCAACTCTGCCATAACGATCAGTGCATCACACCTTTCTTTGCTGGCTGTGAGGTAAACGACTGGTCCGGGGATTTCCAAGGCAGAAAGTTGCTTGATCGACTTCGAAAGCAAGAATCTGTCGAAACCTGGCAAGGACCGGATCTGAAGGAGGAGATTCTCCCGTCGAAGTGCAAGATCATGATGTCTTTGAATGTCCTTCTCAAGCAATCGAGTGTCAGCGACTGAGATATGTGCTGGCTCGCAGAATGCGGCATTGTCCCGAACACTAGCATGTGCTAGTTCTTGCGAGATTTGCCGGAACTGAGAAGCAAGGGCAGGATAGTTGTGAGCCAGGTCATCAACCGAAGTGCGAAGCTGCAGGAACTGAGTCCAGACAATGGAACGACCTTGCTCAAGCCACTCGACAGCTAGTTCAGGATGACCAGCTTCAAGAGCGGCGGAAATTGAGTCACGTGTGACATGAGCTGCTTCAACAAGTACACGATGACGCTCGGTGACTGGGAGCCCGAGCCATGCTAACTGTGGGAGAAGGTCGAGAGAAGAAGCACATGCATCGAGGAGAGCAGTTGTATTTCCTTGATGTTGCGCACAGGAGATCCAGGCGCGCGAGGCACGAAAGCGGGCGGAAGCACGACCGATGGAAGCACGAGTGGCAATTGAAAATTTGAAAGCAGCAGCAGAGAGATCAGAAGAATTATGGGAATGGGTAAAACGGATATTGAATACCAGCCCAAGGGCAAGCAAGAAGGTTAGTTTCTGGGGATGTCCATCGGGAGTGGAGTTTATTGCCTCCTCCTTCATGGAAATGGACCTGTTTTTAGATCCGCGAGGTCCCCGAGACGCTGAAAGCGACGATATTATGAGGTACCGAGGTTGTTCAACAGACCTAGCTTGTCTGGATGGCCGTCGGGTGTCAGACAGAGAGCCTCCTCTTTCATTGAGATCGACCTGTTTAGATCCGCGAGGTCCCCGAGACGCTCAAAGCGACGAGATAATGAGGTCCCCGAGGTTGTTCAACCGCCTTAGTTTGTCTGGATGGCCGTCGGGTGACAGACAGACAGCCTCCTCAAACATCGAGATCGACCTGTTTAGATCCGCGAGGTCCCCGAGACGCTCAAAGCGACGAAATAACGAGTTCCCCGAGGTTGCTCAACCGACTTGGCTTGTCTGGATGGCCGTTGGGTGACAGACAGACAGCTCTCTCTATCATCGAGATCGATTTGTTTACATCCGCGAGGTCCCCGAGACGCTGAAAGCGACGAGATAACGAGTTCCCGAGGTTGTTCAACTGACTTGGCTTGTCTGGATGGCCGTCAGGTGTCCGACAGACAGCCTCCTCTTTCATCGAGATCGACCTGTTTAGATCCGCGAGGTTCCCGAGACGCTCAAAGCGACGAAATAACGAGTTCCCGAGATTAACCAGCAGGGACGGCATGTCTATGCCAGGATGGTCAGGATGACCATAGCCGCCTCGCCAAAGATCCACGGCAGACTCGAGCATACAAATTGCCTCGTGTATATCAGCAAGCACCCCATTGCGTGCGAACCGCTCAGATAACAGCCAAAGATGAGTATAGGTCGGTCAGGATCCAGGTCTGACATGTTTTGTTGCAGGTTCCGCGTCCTCTGTATCAAATCGTCGTCATTTTCTTGCTCCGCCGGTAACGATCCACCGTTTCCTGCCTCCACCAATGCTGAAGTCTTGGCCACTTGCAATGCGAACAGCCCTGCTCGGTGTGCATAACTTCCTGCCGCCGAGACCTCTATCACTCCTTCCAGTAAATCCTTTGCTTCTTCCCTGTCGAACTCGAACCCTCGCCTCTGGAAGCGCGCAAGTAGCGCAAGACCAAGTTCCAGTACCGTTGTACCATGATCCGGATGATCTGTGCTCCGAAGCCGTAGAGCATCCCGATACAACCCAATTGGCACATCTAGGTCAAGGTACCGATTGTTGACCTGGCAGTCGATGAACCTGGCATTGGCCAAGTTGAACAGCACGGCTGAGCGATCAAGGTCATCTATTGGGCAAATCTCCTGAACACGCTGGAAAGTCTGGACGGCTGCGTCTAGATCCATTTGGTCCTGCCGCTGGCGGTAACGCAGGAGAGAATGATGTCCCTCGTCGGTCAGCTGTTCCAGCGCGTTCATTTCGCGTGACTCCGGTAGCTGTTGCCATCAGTTCAAAAAATGACTACAGCGCCATGAATAATCTGCTTACGTCGATTTTGGGACATGATCCACTCGTACCACAAATGCGTCGCTCCGTGATGATGCGAAGGGACGAACACGATGGTAATATACCATCCGTCTGCGCTGTAAAGTCGGTGACTGCGAGGGGATGTCAAAGAGAGTGTGGTAGACAATGGAGTTGCTCACACTGAAGGTGTTCATTCTGGAACACTTTTCCTACAGTACTCTTGAATCGACGGAGCAATTCTCCGTTTCCTAGCCTCTGTCCAAGCTCGAACGATGCGTAGACACTGAATGAAAC